>JNDT01001897.1:0-60482 GCA_000697055.1 Saksenaea vasiformis B4078 | reverse complement strand
GTAACGATGGTTTCTTGAGAATAACCAACGGAGGCAGAGCAATAAAAGGCGGCTTTGAAAATAAAAGAAAAACCTTTGGAAAAGACCTTTTGAGATGGCTAGAGTAGACCAAGAGAAGATTGTGCTGTTATAACCTGATGTTTTATTCATTGAAAAGGTGGGGTATTTATACAAAAATCGAGGGATAGAATAAGGAAATAATTAAGGTGTGCGAGATAAACCCGACGTGCTCTACAGGTATTTAAAACCCGAGTTGCTACAGGTATTAAAAACCCGAGTTGCTACGCGGTAGTCGTCAGGAACAATGGATGGGCATGTGATCAGCGGGGTTGCAATAGAAATGGCGGCAGGTCCTTTGAAGTGTCTATACATCTTTTACTATGCCGTTTTCCATGCATAACAATATGTTTTCTCATCTCCATTTATTAATCTCCATCCAATATAAAATAAAATAAAAATAACTGTATATAAAAAAAGAAAAATGGGAGGTTTACACCGCGTAGCAACTCAGGTTTTAAAACTACTTGAAGCATGAAGCAACTCGGGTTTTTAATATCTGTAGCAACTCGGGTTTTAAGGAGGATGGTCGTGTCTCATCGGAACGTCCGAAAGTTTAGTAAATGCTGCGTGTTCGCACATCACATGTCATCTCTTTCAAACGACCCCTTCTAAATAAAATGAGTGCGTCCTCTTTAGAAGCGTTTATGCTATTGTACAGCGGCGATCATTTCAATCGATCATATTTCTTTGAACATCGGCGGCCGCTCAAACGTTGTATATTTATTCGTCATCTTTTGATTCGGAAAACAATCTCATATCTACAAAACTTCTGGACATCCGCCTAGCTACTCAAACGTTGTATATTTATTTATCATCTTTTGATTTAGAAAATAATTTCATATCGATAAAACTTCTGGACATTTATCAAAGATGATGAATAAATATATAATATTTGAGTAGCTATCAATATTCAAAGAAATATAATTGATTAAAATGATTGCTACTGTACAATAACATAACTGCTTCTAAAGAGAATATACTCATTTTATTTAGAAAGAGTCATTTGAAAGAAATAATATGTATGAAATTTGGTTAATTGAGAGATAGATAACAATGGAAATATGTTGAGACTCTTAGATAATTGTTTATTATTGTTTTACAGGAAGTTTTTATAGTAGTAGTAGTATTCTTGAGAAATAAAAATTTTACAATGATAAACTAATGATCAATGTTAAAGAGGTTTCAGGTACAATCAGATATTAGATCCTGATATGATTTGTACTTCAGCTTAATTATTATTTATCTAGTTTCTCATCTGTGAGGTTTATCCATAGATGTCATGATATGATTTAGTCATTCTGTATGTAGAATATGACAATATGTAATGTGTAAACATGCAGCATTTACTAAACTTTTAGATGTTCCGATGAGACACAACCATCCTTCTATAAAAAAAAATAAGTATAAAAAAAAGTATAAAAAAAAGTATCAAGAAAAAAAAGATTACTAAAAAAAAAGAATTGTAAAAAAAATATGTAAAGGAAAAAAAATATAAAGGAAAAAAGAAGTGTAAAGAAAAAAAGAAGTACAAAGAAAAAAGAAGTGCGAGGAAAAAAAGAAGTACAAAGAGAAGAAGAAGTGTGAAAGAAAAAAGAAGTGCGAAGGAAAAAACAAATGCGACGAAAAAAAGAGTGCGAGGAAAAAAAAAGTGTAAAAAAAAAAGAAGTGCATGAAGGACTACAAAAAAAAAAGAATCATAATAACGGAATTGCAAGAGTCATTGAAGTCATGTAACTAACTACATGCATGCTCGAACAATCTTGAAGAATAGTAATCAGCAAATTCAATTGAGTGTCTCATTGCAAAAAGAAAGAAAAAGGATGCAAATGGCATTGTATAAGTATCTCTATACATTAAGGGGTTTCCCTCGGGCACTCCCAAGAGAACATGCTATAATCCTACTGGAGAATAGGGACCATTGATGTACCTAATACACGTTGATATCAATTGATGATAACCTATACTGCGTGTGTGTAAAAGTCCCTACTGTACCTTCGCAGGTAATCATCGGCTTATAAGATTGATCCAGTGTTCTATAGTGACTGGTAGTCATATGTTTGCTGGAATGGTTCCAGCGTCTCCCGTTTTTCGGACAGGATGTTAGAGGCGCCTGCAAGGGCGATCGATAATGCTGCTTGATTGTCTCGATTACGACAAGTATATCCAGCTGCAAAAGACAGACACAACCGATTGCAACACTGAAAAACACCATGACAAGTGACATTCTTCATTTCACCTTTGATACGACGACGTACCATGGGAGACTTCGTCGGTTGGTAACAGAAAATACAAAGGAAGTCATAAGCATCATCGGCTTTACCTTTCGTTACTGTCAGATGGTTCTGTAGTCCAGGATCTAGTGATAGTACGACATTGTTGGTAGTATTTGTGTTTCGCTTGACAAATTCTTTCGGAAATACAGAAGACATGTCGAATTCTTTTCGGCTACCTGTGTCGGTTCGTACAGAAGGAAAGCCTTCGCGGGAATATTGCAATAGATTCAAGTACCCTATCATAGACAGCTCTGAAATGTCATCTGTCAACTTGATCGCAGTTTCAAGTATTGTAGCTGGAAGTCTTTCCCTCGCTTCTTTAGAAAGATCTTCGCGAAAGATTTGCGTCACGGGTGCAGTACAGGTTTTGTACTTCAGTTGAAGTTTGCTGGCCTGTTCTGCTTTCTCCTTTCCCTTCTTATCCTTCTGCCTGGATGTGCTCCCTTCAGGAGCGTCTTTTCGTACCCATTGATACGTATCTTGAAAGTTCTCCACGACACATGCTTGCCATCGCTCAAAGTAGTTGTAGTTTATTGTTGCTAATGTGCTCTTGATCTGTGGTACGGTGACGCTCAAGTCCTGCGTATGCTTTGCAATGTCTACCGCTTTGGGAAGTACTCCCCTCGGCAGTCTTTCGACACTAATGACACTATCCCATATAGTACCGTAGCTTTCTTCGTCAGGTCTTTTCCGTATTTTCCCTTCCAATCGATTCTTCATGGATAGATAGAGTATATCTTCGCAAACGTCCGTCTGAAGCAATTCAGTTCGCTTTCTTTTTTTCCCTTTTTGGGTATCGCATAACTTCGCCACTGGGATATTCGAAGGGGTTACTGGATTATGCGTTATTTTTTCTGTCTGCTTTCTTTTCGTCCCACCACGTAGTACATAAAAGGATGATGTACCTTCATAGGACGATATGTCGTGAAACAAAGCTACTGCGATTGGTCCGCTGCCATATTTGATGGTCTTTACGCGACCGGAAAACAAGTATATTTGGAAATTGGAATGATTTGCTATCAAATACAACAGCAAGTGTGGTTCGGTGATTGGAATTGGTTCGAGAGTGGTGTCAAATTTCAGCACGAAGTCGTGGGTACCAGAAGTCAGTGCAGAAAGTACGTCAAAGGCGACATCGTTGGGTGAGTTGTCGATCACCAAGCCATAATGTTGCAATTTTTTCAAAGCAGCTTTTGTACTTTCGTTTGCTAGCGGACACCGTCTGCTAGCTTGGTACGCTTCCTCAATCTTCTCAGTAAATACCACCATCGCAGGATCTGGAGTTTCTGCATATCCAAATACGCGTTCTGCCTCTGCACACCACCCATAATCGATATAAAATAATCGTACAAACTGTGATCCATGGAAAAGAAAATAAAAATGTATACAGGTGGTTTTGATGGATAGGATAACAGTAAGAGGGAGAAAGGTTTATTCCAGAGCTATAGGAAATGTTGTCAATTACGGCTGTCAGAAATAATGTTACGAGTCACTGGTCCCGGTGACATCAAAGACCTTTTACTTGCGTAAATGGATGTCATCACCCAATTTTTCACCTTTTGTCTCCAATGAATGAGAAAAAAAAAAGAAAAGAGAATGATGAAAAAAGATATCGATACATGCACTACAGTAATTAGTAATGACTAAGGTACAATGATCTACTCACCAGGCACTCTGCTGTGTCCGGTCTCTTATGTCTGCTTATCATCTGCCTCTACCACCAACAATCTTAACAGAGTTCTCTCGATTAATCTCATGGTGTTTTCTTCCTTATACTGGCTGGGTACAACCAATAAGAGGAAGCAAGATGGTCATAGAGGTCGTTATTGGATGAAGAGAAAAGATACTACTCGATAAAAACACTAAATAAAATGTCAGTTATCTTTTATCGTAGTGCTAGCTGCCACTTTAGCTTCGCTCAATTGCAATCGTTGTACGGGAAATAATAAAAAAAGACAGAGAAGGGGCCAGTGAATAATATATCTTTTAATTGATAATGCTCGATCAGTGCCTTTCGGTGCTGAGAGAAGTTCACTCCAAAAAATGCTTGGACCTCCGCTGCGCTGTGGTAAACAATTTTCGTTAGTTCATTTTCCGTCCGGTATAGCAGATCGTTGAACGACTTGCAAATGTATGAAGTTCTAAAGAAACTCTAACTATTGCGGAGGAGTGCCTAAGGAAGTGCCCAAGGAAGTGCCCAAGGGAGTGCCCAAGGGAGTGCCCAAGGGAGTGCCCAAGGGAGTGCCTCACGAAATTCTATACATTAAACAGACATGTTTTTTCTACATTGACAGACTACTGTACATATACGATGAGTTTTATTTCTTTTCTTTGTAAAAGTACAGCTTGCTACTTGCTGTTTAAGCTATAGTTTATATCCAAATTGCGTTCACATGTCCGGATCCACCGTCGACGTCGAGTAACACCTTTGATACCTGTTCCTATTTTACCATTTGTTGGATTTTCCCAGTGATCATCCGTGTACAACCACCCCCCTTCATCCAATGTCACTGCATACTAGTATTGATCTATGTTAGTCTTCTTGAACTGCAAATCTGTTTTATCAATACCTCTAGAAACAAAAGCTTCAGTATTCCATTGATCTAAACTCGACAACTTACCTATACCCAAAGCTTCATCTATCCACGGTCCTGTTGTATCTAGTTGCCATGCAGTGTCTTTCCAGTGATATCCTTCCGGTGCCGACATATCTTTTGTCGGAGACAAGCTCACCAATCCTGACATATCGCTCCATGCTCCTCGTTCATCTGCCAGCATCTATTGCTATCTGTTAACATATTAAATGATACAAAAACAGAGCTTACCTGAGGTGCAAAACCGCATCCAGACCACCATCTTTGATTTTCGTATACAGAAATCTCCTGTATTTGACTCTGATCATCCAACCTTTTCTCAAAATCCTTGTATTTTTGCAACAAAACGTCCAATTGACTTTGACCATATTCGAGAACAGAAGGCAGCATTTCTTTCGTGACATATTTGGCAAATCGTGTGTTGTTCAGGAACATCAATACGCCACCCACCAAAAAAATCATGTTTAGCGGAACAAACCATATACCAATAGACATAGTCACGGTGGATAACAGCACTAGCTGTAGTATATGCATCGTCATTGCTTCGTCCGACCAGTCAAAGTAGTGTGCATGAGCCATGAATGCATCATGCGCATCAGCTGTTTCGCCCATCATGTTCTGAAGGTTTTGAAGGTTTCTGATATATTCAGGCGAGGATTCATCAGAAGGGAAAAGAGCTGCTGCAAAATTAAACGTAAATGGGCCACGTTTCGCCGGCTCGCTACTCTGCTGGATGGATGAAGTTGATCGTGATGCTTTTGGTTTCGGAAGAGTCTTTGTCACTGATTGAGGAGTGGCTTTGGATGCAGGCGATGACCGAGTATTGTATCCATAGCGTTTGTAGTAACCATCAATGATCATATTCAATAAAATGATTTGCGGCACAAACAAAATCAACTTTGGATAGAAGCCTGTTAAACATTAGCGCTTTGTATTCGGTAGCACAAAATAAGACTTACATATGAGACAGTAGGCCACCATCGCAATGAGCGTATCCACGGGTTTTTCCCAGCTTAAAAGAAGAATAACCGAGTCGCGAAACGCAAAGAGAGGCCCGCATCGAGCAACAAAACGTGTGAAATTCTTAGTTGTTAGCTGTGGATTCAAAGGGGGTAGATTGGCAAGATATTCGTTGGATGGTTGGGTATCGTCAGCTGCATGAATAGCAGCTGCAACAAGCACATTTTGAAACTGTTCAGAAGTCGCCAAACGCTGCAATTTCGTCAATGGATCTATTGATTCAGTCACGCTCGTCTTGTTGGATGGCCCATGCTGTTGTTGAAGTGACCGCAACGATTGTGTGGCTGCTGGATATGCAGGGACTTCCTTTAGCTTAGGGCAACCCGGCGCAGAAGCCTTGCAATGGTCATGACAAACATAACCACATTCTAAGGAAACTTTTGTTACAGTAGTCCACTGAAAAGTCAGCGTCGTACCTGAGCAGCGCAGACCTTGTCGAGTAATGCCCCAAAGAAGCTTCTTGCAGTATTCACAGTATGTGAACTTCGAAAAAGTTGTTTCTTCAAAGCAATGTGTGATTGCCATGAGAGAGAAAGTCGTGTCTGTGAATTGCCCACGTGAAAGTAGAGAGGTTTCTCTCTATCCCAAACTGGAAGGGTTTAAATTTTTGATTCCGAAAATGGACGTTCACAGACAAGGAAATCCCTCCACTTGGTTCCCCCGCCAAATGATGAGAGGCCTTTATAGCGCTTGTGTTATTCTCAAATCAGTCATTCTCCTTTGATAGATAAAATCTTGAATAGATGCCCTTGAAGATGTAAGCACTTTAGATTCACCTGTCCGTCGGACTGCAAGAACTGGAAGGCGAAGTTCTGACTGATGGTCAAAGCCTGTGGTCGGAATTGACTTCCCACTGAGTGACTTCCACAAATGCGATGTTGTCGGCTCGCTCATTTCTTTTATTCTTTCCATTTTTTTAATACACGATATGGAAGAAGATCAGTTTCAGACCGTGTCATTCACTCCTCCATTATGGAGGCAACGGCGTACTTTTATTCTTGAGACTTTAAGAAAAAACAAAATCAAGACGGTAAGTTGTTTTTAGAATCTTTCTTTCCTTTCCCCTTTGGGAGATTGTCAGTGCGTGTATTTCCTATTTCTTTTCGCTTCATGTGTATGTATGTTTGTGCATGTGTGTGTATACACACGCTTGTACCCTCATGAACAAAATGAACTTTAGGTGTTAGATTACGGTTGCGGTGAAGCATCCGTTTTATCGTTCCTTATTCCTCCATCGTCCGACGATGTCCAGTTTACCAAGTTAGCTGGTATCGATATCTCTGAAGAAGTTCTGGAGGAAGCAATCCAAGCGTGTCAACCATGGGAGGAAGATTACAAACAGTTACGTGAATGCCCGCTAACAATCGATATCTTTCAAGGTGAACACTAGGTCTGTCGAGCCGCTGAATTAATCGTTTATCTTCTAGGATCTGTGGACCAAGTAGATCGCCGTCTACTTGGCTATGAAGCCATCATATGTTCCGAAGTTATTGAACATCTCTACCCACAGACGCTCGAGCCTTTTTTTGAGATCACGTTAGGCTGTTACCGACCAAAATTAATGATCGTCACTACACCGAATGCAGAATTTAACGTCCATTTCACAGCCCTGAATTACGGTCGTCCTAATGCAGTCTTTCGCCACGATGATCACAAGTTTGAATGGACCCGAGAACAATTTAAAGAATGGTAAGGGGAAGCTCTGGTATTTAGAAACGGCTGACACGTTCTCTTTGGAAGGATTTGCTGATGAAGACTGGTATTTAGGTGTGCCAAAGGAGCGACCAAGTATCATTATCAAACACAATTCTACGGCATAGGAATACTGGATGGTAAAACATACGAGTCCGAAACTGGACACTGTACGCAGGCCTGTGTTTTCATGCGGTCTGATGATCAACCAAGCACTAAGGTGTTGGGGGTTGAATCTCACCAACTTTTGCAACATATTGAATTTCCGTATTACAAAGACCCACTGTTGCCGGATCAATGTGCTCTTAAAGAAATCGAGTCATTCGTAGAGATTCTCTGCTTTGCCGAAGAATGCTATGCACCACAAAAACCCCAATCATGCACATCCAAGGTCTGGCAAGAGTGGTATGATTTCGATTGGACTACCTCCGATTATACCAAGTTACCAACTGTTGAAAAACAAAAACGGTGGACGAGGACGCCTCTTTGTATTCCCATTGTATCTCTTTGGGATATCTTGAGGATTCGCCAGATCTGTCGCACACGGTCTCGTATGATCGAGTTGCTGTTAATGCGTCCAGATGACTATGAACTGCAAGACGAAAATATTGTAGTAAAGAAATCATTTGAAATACCAGATAATGATGACCAAATCTCTATCAAAAGCGTATCATCCTCAGATGATGAAAATGGGCAATAAAAGTCTATTGTATACAAATCATCCATCATGTTTATATGTTGAGGTCAGGTGTAAAATGTGAAAGGGGGATGCATGGATATCAGATCTTGTAGAGTAGGGAAAGTAGAAAGTGAAAAGAAATCACGGTGTATCAGACTGAAACAACGGCTGTGCATATTCCACTAGGTATTGGGCTTTGGGATCACCGGCCTCGGCAAGGCGGAGCAGTAACGATTTCGTATGACCATGACACCAGTGGCGAAGCTGCACGCAATCTTGAATCTCATGACGATGATCAATTTCGTACATCTCGCTTATCACAGCCTTGAAGATCCTCCAAGACGCAACTACCTCCTTCAGCATATCATAGCGCTTATCAATCAAAGCCATGTGGTACCACGCAAACATGGGTATCAGCGCAAGAACCAATACAGAGACCAGCAGCGTCGCTCCCAGCGCTTGCCACAGTAAATACGCAAACGTACCATACAAAGGGATGGCGAATCCAATGGAGAAAACCAGCTTATCCTGGGCAACAGACTCTGCGTATTTTTCAAATCGATTGACTAATCTTCCAAGCATGTAGATTGGGAGATTGACGATAATACCGGGTAAAAACAAGGGTAACTGCACAAGGAGTGTTATCCACGTTGACAATAATCGTACGAGCGCCCTCCACCATGTGATCTCCTGATTTTCGTACATCCTGATGTCGAGAGATGTCAGACGCAGTCGTTTAAGCATCGCCGAAAATATAAGTAGCTGTTGTTTAAGTTCATTGCGATCTTCCTTAAATGTGTCTGCTTTCTGCATTTCATCCGGATGAAAGATATCTATAAAGCTGTTGAAAATGTCAACATTTGCAACGTCAAGCAGTTCTTCTTCTACCTTTGAGACACACGCGTGTAATCTTCTAGTCGGACTCCTCTTGTATCTCCAAATATCAGAAATGAAGCTTCCGCTGCAGCATTTGCAGTGTCCCTAAAAAAAAAGTTCCATGCTACGGTCAAACCACGCTGATATAGCGTGCCCTATATTCCTTACCAATCTGGACTATTGACCGTTCCACGTTCGACACCTTCCGCGATCCGAGCTGTCAATTTCTTTACTGTTTCCTTTGACACGCGCTGAAACTGCTCAAGGTCTTTTGACGAAACAATAATCGGTTCACCATATCTGCACAGAGACGTATTACCAGGTTAGTAAACCCAACCCTTGCAAAATTTTAACCCACTACTTGCTCTACAATCACATCGCTACGCCATTTGTTCTTGGTTGTGTATGTAATACCCACAGGGACAATCGGTATCTGAACGGGTTCTGTAGTTTTGCTGGCTTGTTGTGATAGGTATTCGTACGTGGCCCACGAAATACCGTCTTTGAAAGGTAGGTGATGTGGAGCAGTATAAGAGGTACCTAACGCGTGAACATGGCTTAGTTTGGGACTACTTGCTTCTTTATATTTATTTCGCACCTTCAGGAAATAAGGCAATAACACCACCGTGCTCAAGACAGTCAAGGGTGCTCTCGAATAGTTTGGCATTGCTATGTGTCTTTGTATCGACAGGGAGGACTCCAGCTGCACGAAACACCTGTCCTAAGACAGGCACTCGAAAAAATCGAGCAAGTGCCCAGAAATGACATGATCGTGCATGGGGAAAGGTGGCAACTAGCATTGCTGGGTCGAGAACCATATTCATATGATTTGCTGCTACCAGAAGTGGTCCATGCTCATTGATAGGGGCACGACAGATGACTTTGACATTGCGAAAGTAGCACCATATGGCAAAGCGTGCCAAATACTGAAGTATGTGGTAGGTCTTTCCTTCACCAACTCTGTCGTTTGCCATAAGTACGTAAAAACGGCGCGAAAGAGACTTGCTCCGTCGGCAACTGGCACCCCGCAAAAATTGTGCACCAAGCCGCAAAAAATTGTGTACTAAGCCATCGGCCATTCGTGTGTAACGGACGAGACTTTCGTACCCATGACAGAGCCCAACTCTTCTGGGCGATGCTAGTCGATAGTGTTTGCACATAACCCATTAAAACAGTAGATACAAAAAAGTACTTTTGTCAGTATATATATATATATATATCAAAGCTCTTAGGGACCATAGGTAACCGGTCTGGAATTCCTAGTAGTTTATGCGCACACGTATGTCATTTCACTTTGGATTACGCACTTGGTCGCCGATGATTATCATGTGTAACAGACAGACCTATCTTTCCCACTGTGCAGCGTCCATCAAAGCAAATTGGCAGATAATGCATGGCATCAGATTGAACGATCTTCTTAGGGACCATAGGTGTTACACAATTGTGGACTACTGATAAAACACGAGTTATAGCTATGCACCCGTATTATGCGTTATAAGAAAGGGTTCTAGCAAGATACTATCATGAAGTGTCTTAGTAAAACTAAAGTCTAGAGTAGGGTTTAGGGTAGGTTCTAAGGTAATCTGCTCTGTGCAGCACTTATGGTCTCTAAGAGCTCAGTCTACCTTAATGAATACCTCAAACTGGATATTAGCAACAGCAGCTTCACCTAAAAGTGTGGTGCACCACTGTGGGCTTCAGACGTTTTGCGCAGAAAAACAGGCGAAAGATGAGCAGTCGTGACTTCTTTATGACCACGGCTTCAAGTCGATGCAAGAGTCAACTTCGTGACTGAACAACGATTTGCAGGTTCACAAACGATGCGCCAATTCCCGTATAATGTACTTGAATGCTGCTCATTCCGTTCCGCTCACCATGCTTTACTAGATCGATTCTTTAACATGGGAAGACGATGCACATACCAAAAATGCCGAGAACATATACTGCTACTGTGGCAAACCATCAACGGAGTAGGTTGAATGCTCCATTATGCGATCCGAAAATAACGAAATGTATTAGGGATAAACCCATGGCGCAATGCGAATCTTGTCAGCAGCTATTTCATAGGGGTAATGAGCTAGTTATTATAGCTTGAAAACCTCATATCCTGTCAACAGACTGTATCAAGTGCCTTCCAAAGCCGCTGCTTTTTGGAGATACTTTTTTTACGTTTCGCTGCAGCGTGTGCACTCAATCGGATGAAGAATACCACCGTCATAATATGAGTTGGGTTACGATTGTTCACCTGGTCATTTACAATCTTATGCGACGGCAGAATTTCGCAGCTACTAAAATTAAAGATCGCGATCATAAATATTTCCGCTGGAAAGAAGACGTTTGCGCGTTAATCGACAATTACTGGGATTATCTTGCACCAGATAAACAAAGTGAGGAAGAGAGTTGACCTTTTTTCCTTGCTAATTGACAGCTGGACAGAATCAATTACTTGGCACAATACTGTTGCAAGTGTGCTCTCTACTCATAGTACCGTATTCCGCTCTGGATTTGAAAAATTCAACCAAAGCGGTAAGATTTCTATGACAGTATTCTGGTTATATTCATAGTTCCTAGCTTGGTGGACTTTACACAAGGAAGAGCCGCCAGTTAAAGGTACACAAAGATCTAAAACTACGACAATCTAACATCCACCGTAAGACGCGAAACCAAAAGCGGTAACAGTAAAGCCAAATTTGAAAAGAACCCTGAAACGCGCTCGGCAAGATACAGCCACGGAAACTCGCGGAGAAAGAGATAAAAAACAAAGAACAACACGCGCACGAGCCGCGGACACAGATAGCACGCACGATACAAAAAAGAAGAAGAAAACGCCTTTAAAGAAAGAAACCGTACCCGAAACACAACCTTTGGTGGAGGTATTTGAAGGACTGACAGGTTGTATAAGAGATCTTACCATACTAGGCTGGGAGCGGCGATGAGGACGATATGCTTGAACTTAGTTCATTGTCAGATTTGTCTTCAGATTCAGAACTTTTTTCTGCGGACAGCGAAGATGAGGTGAAAACCCGCTCTGTGATCATCTTAAAACTCAAACGCTTTATCATTATTACTTCTAGGCTGCACCGGAGGATAAAAAGGCGCCGCAGATAAAACAAGAAACGTCTACCCCGGAGCCATCGGACAAGGAAATAGCTAGTGAAGCTCCTTCGACACCCATAGAATCCGTAAAGACAGATCAGGATGTACCAAAGGAAGCGCAGGCTGCGGACGTCGATAATGAAGATAGCACTGCGAATAACGTGCTGCCTAGCACTCCACAAAATACAGAAGCAAAGGAGGACACAGTCGTAGTGCCAGAAATAGCGGCATCTCTCAAAGAGGATCAAAGCCAAATAGTGTCTGAAGAACAAGCTACAGAAGAAGTAAGTTGCTAAGGTTCGTAAGCACTTCCTTTAACGACAACTTCAACAGAAGCAAAATCTTAAAAAAGATGGGTCACATACCTCAACTCACAAAAGTCAGGTACAGCTCTCAGCATTATCTCAACATGTCGAATGGCTGCTCCTTCAAAAATTGGAGAATTCGACAGGGAAGATGCCAACGTCGGCATTACGTCTGAAACGCAAGCTTGGTGTGCGGAGGGTACATGCGAGAAAAAATTATACACAGTGCTCCGAGGTTAAACCTGTTTATAGTTAAAACGAAATCTTGGCATAAAAAATTTTGATCTCGACAATCAGGTGGCTCTGCAACTGCGGGGAGGACATGAACTAGAGCCCATGTCAAAACGTTCATTTATTAAACGAGCTGCAAATCAAGAAGAAGGTGCTTATGACCTTCGGTCGTCGTCCGGTCCGATCGATGTCGAACCAATCACATATACCCCGTATAGATCTTCATTTGCATCCAGGATATATGGACGTCCATGGCGAAGTAACACCGTTACCAGAGAGGATCCGTGGCTTTCAAGCTGGAACGGACGCAAGTTGCGACCGTATATTAGGAGAGACTTTGAAAACAAACCCGTTCGCATGCAACTATTACGACAAATACGGCAGCGCCGTAGAGAAATCGATGGAAATGAAGACACAGAGGAAATGAGTAGTATAGATTACGTCTATTTTCAGAAAGAGCATCTGGCCCAAGTCAACGAGATGCTATGTCGCTGTTTCTGGGATGGCATTGATGTTTCAGAATCACTGATGTATCCAGAATTCAGCGTAGTTGCCATGTACAAACGATGCGTTGTTGGTTGTGCTTTCATGACCCCTGAAGCCTATATAACGTATTTTGCTGTGCTTCCAGGCTGGGAGGGTGCTGGTATTGGACAGTAAGTCTATTGCCAAATTGTTCTATTTTTTCAGTGCTAATCGCATTATAGGTTTATGCTGTATCACCTTTTCCAGGTAAGACCAAAGAAATAGGAAATAATGTATGGCTAACAATGTGACAGACTGCTATCAGTAAAGATGTTACATTGCACGTATCTGCAAATAACAACGCTATGGTAAAACGATTACATAGAGTGTCACTTGAATTGTCACTAACCGATACTGCTACTCCCTATAGATTCTTTATCAGAAGTTCGGTTTCAAGCCAGAAGAATTCATCGTCAATTTTTATGACAAGTACCTACCAGCAGAAAGTATGTTCAGCAAAAATGCGTTCTTTCTGCGTCTACGCCGTTAGGCATAGTTTATCTTTGCGTAATAATTTGTATTCTCCATTTTTACTTGCCATTATCCATGTACAATAATTTAGTGGAAGAAATAATAATTATTGAATTATCACGAGGTGATTTCACATAGTACTGAGGTTGACGTTCGAATAGTGATGATGCAGATGCTCAGGATACAAACCTTTATTTATCCACATTTATTGCTAGTTCATCAACGTTAATAAAAGATTGTATAATAAGAAACATTAGCATGTACGTTTGATTGCGTTGGTCTGAGAATGTAGGAGGTCGTTGCGAATGTTTATGCAATCTATGATACTCTTACCTCTTATAGTGTTAGCTATACATGTCACATTTATGCCCGTCAAATTTATACTTTTTATTTTATCCTCTTTTCCATTAGGGAGGCCGATACCGTTTTCTGGAGATGAATAGAAAGTGTCGTTACAGGCTTAATTTATTCTATGGGTCGATCCCAATATAAGTGAGAGCATACTTTTCACGGCTACTTACAGCAAATGCTGCGGGTCATGTATACTACAACGTTCGGCCGCAGCATTCTTCCATGAGACCCCTGTAATAATTCCAGTATATTACATGTCGTGCCATTAGAGGCTTTTCGTGTACGTCGCTGCTTATGGTCTTTGCCACTCTGCTCCTACATTTTGCCTCTGCGCCTGCAGAATTGCCATCTACCAGCCACGCCATGTACAGTTATCGTTTGTACCTGATGAGTACTGACCACGAGAAGCAGATATTGCACTTGCCTTTATCAAGTACAGGACGGCGAATAACGTATAATACCACCGCAATGTTCGTCATCTTGTCCTGTGTCTTTCAGCACTTGCGTGTATCATTCTGAAGCACCAAACTTACACGTATAAGAGAGACTACATATACCTCCTGGCTTTAGTATACATATTTTAAAGATTTCTTTATACACACGTCCCAATGCATTCATATAGCTGTGCATGGCCCAAAGCACATGCAATGCTGAGATTGGGAAGCATAATCATCTTAACCCTATTAATATCGCTGCTCCTATTACACCAAAAAATGCTGCTTTAGAACGGTATCAATCTGCTCAAATATGCCTACGTGGTCAGCTGTAAGTCGATTCGCCGACGTAAAAGTTGAAGCAGTGCTAGATGCTTTTGTTTGCCGATACGTTGAGGTTACGAAGTACATTAATGATTTCACTGGCTTCATACACTGGTGTGTTCTAGTAATGTCCGTTTATTGCCTTCTACTGTCACGGTCCGTTCACTCACATTTAGGGTGAGTAGCTGTACCAAATCAGGTGGGTCATTATATGCTGGGGCAGTTGCTAACATTGGACAATGATATGGACAACCGAAAGAAATTGTTTATGAGAGCCTGCCGCATTCGCCATTTCCGCTTGTCATAGCCCTGTTGCTCCTGCCTTTTGTATTACAATTTAGGAAAAGATGTTACACCGCAATACAACGGAAATAACAACAGATCTAGCGCCGTGCCGCTATTTCAGATGGTCGTCATAATCGTTGTTATTTCATTGTGCCATCCTGTCCTGGCCATGTAAAGCTATGGATGCAGGCTCTATCAATTTATCATCCTCATCTGGTCCTCGTGGCGACTCTGTTTTCTAACTGCTCTCATTATCTACAAGTAAATCCGTTTCTTTGGTACTACCATACCGACAGCGTTTATTTCAGAAGCAATGAGACATGCATTGCATCTCATCAGTACTTCGACTATCTTTAGATGTAATAAGCTGCCTTTATTGGATACCTACAAGGATTTGGGATCTACCACGCATATTTACCCCATTTGAACCTTTCATTGTTCAATTCGGATATATGTTAATGCTTATTTAGTCGACAACTTGTTTTGGATGGTATGGGCGGTAGATTAATCGTCTAAAATGGCCAAGCTTCTACTTTCTACGCCACGCCGGTATCGGAATCGCTATTATGCGTCGGATAGACAGGAAGCTCATCATGATAGCGCATTACTCTGGCCTTCCGGCATGATATCGGAACTACAAGATGCACATACTCTAGCTATCCGTGCTGCCGGCAGCCTATTAGCTATGCATGGTGTTATTTGTGGAGACTGTCTGTGACGAGGCACCTTTCGCTTTTGGTCTTGCGGACATGTAAAGCACAAACAGCACAAACAGCACAAAGTGTTGCTTACGGTGGGAGAATGCGTAGATTGTTCAGCCCGCATCAAAGTATAATAACAGTCATGGTCGTTTAAACTTTATCGTATGCTGTTTATATCGAATGCATATGTGAATACAAAGACAACTCGTAGAATGCATTGTTGCGCCTTGAACAAAAACATATTGACATGTGCTTGTTCGACAGAGTTCTGGACTCCTTGCTTCAATAGAGGGAGAGATACTTATAGAGTGTAACGTAATGAGATCGCACCTTAAGCTGTCCCACGTTCATATAAGAATTCATTGTGATAATTGACAAAAAAGGCCCCTGTGATTTTTACTGCAGTTCTATTTACAAGGAATGTACGGCGGAGCTTCACGGTTAGGTTTGAGAAACATGGCTACTAGTTCTCAGTTGCTACAGGTAGCACATGTGTTCCACTCGATGCCACAATTTGATCCAAGAGATCGTGTATGCATAGCTGTTGTTGTTTCAGGGTAAATTGTTACTTTGGGAGATCATCCACCTTGTTCATCTTCAAGACACTGGGCCATGTCGTACAGGACGTTCTCCACTGCTGCGTCGTGGGCCATGTCAGCGATGTCCTATCATTGACTAAGTCCGGTTGATCAAATCATCGAAGCAGTACCTTCACTAAATCCTTATGCTGAGAAGTTGACCCAAAAAAATCGTAGCGCTGCATAATATGACAACATAGTTCGTTGCTTGCGTGCATGTTCTTCAATAGTGTTTTATAAAAGTGATATAATGCATCCAGTAGCACAGACAACGGAGGCACCTGTATTTCTTGCTGGGCGCGTTCGCGACATTCTTCATTCATGGCAGTGGTTTGGCATAGAAGCTCTGCTTCCACTGCCACACACCATTCAGCGCATTTGTCCACGAAAGTTGGTTGCCATTTTGACACATGAGGAGTTGAGGCTTCATATAGCAGTTGGCTGTATTTAATAATGGCTGTAACAAGTGATTCCTGAGACATCCTAAACAAGGAGGGGTGACACTGGTATGGATGCAAGCCACCCCGTAATGAGAAAAAAAGAAAAAAAATTCCCGTGTATGTCCCAGGTTACGTATTCCTTCTCCATGACTCTACCCTTGCTCGTTGTTGGTGGCACAGGCCTTGTTGGGTCAGCCGTGATACGAGAAGCCCAGAAAACGAAGCAGTACAGTATTATTTCTCTTTCGCGGCATCCGCCAGCGTCCGCAGCCCAAGATAAAAGCGTACGCCATGTCCAGGGTAACGCTCTTCAACCAGAGAGTCTCTCGCCAGCGTTTCGGGACAATCCAGACGTAGTCCATACGGTTGGGACGCTGTTTGAACAATCAGGAAAGGATGGTACATATGAGCGGATAAATCGCGATGCAGCATTGACGGTAGCACGAACTGCGGCTGAACGGTTCGATGGGAAGCGGCCCAGATGTATGATTTATTTCTCAGCATCAACTGCACCACCCAGATCGTTCTTGGATGAACGGTACTTGGTGGCTAAGCGGCAGGCTGAGGCAGGCTTATTGGGAGACGAGTTCAAAGGGAGACTACGTGTGGTTCTCTTTCGTCCTGGCAAGTTGACACCCACCTTCCTATTAAGACAAACTGTACTAAGATTCCGTTTCACAAGGTTTTATATACTCTTATCATCAACGACAATGGATGCTGCCGATAGCTCTTAGTTTATTTGTCAGTTCAATGGTTCTGAAACCGCTGACTCGACGCGAGGTTTTTATTGCGGATCGACCACTGCTGGATCAAGAGGTAGCAAAGGCAGTTCTAGAAGCGTTGAGCAATGAACATGTCCAAGGCGTCTGTGGTATCGAACGAATCAGAGCTCTTGCTCGCGCTTGGGAAAAAAGAGTTTACAATGTTTGATATTTCTTTAATGTACACAGTGTGCGAACAATAATTTATCTTCTCTATGGCCACATCAGGATCTTTGGAATAATAGTCTCATCCCATCCGTGGCAAATCTCATTCTGTTGGGGTTTCTTGCAGAGTTGCTTAAGGTCCGTATCGACCCAGCTGCCTAGTGCAGTCACTGCCCTGCTCACATAGTTGTTCAAGAGTCTGATCGTTGAAGGATCTTCCAGCGTAGAACCTGCTCCGTATTCTGCCATCACTTCGCCAAGGCTCTGCTTCAGAGATTTTGCAATTTCGTGAATCAGTAATCCATTATCGCTTGAGGCGTAATCTGTGAGTTGTCTAACGATGCGTCCAACAATACGGTCCTTGACCTAGCCATTTCCACAAAAAATTGACATTCTAAGTAATCTGTTTGTTTCTACTGCATGCGGATAAGCTTACCAGCTGCAAGTGATAGCAAATAGACGGGGGATTGCCACAGATGTAGTCCATCTTTTTACCTGGATTTAAACAAGAATGTGTCAGCTTCAAGAATGTATACAAAGTACCCATTTACATTCTTCTCTTGTCCATGAAGTACCAGGAAGTGGCATATTTCTTGTCAGTCGTCTAGGTTTTCGGTTACAGTCCCCTTTGAAGGGATTCTCCTCGGAAAACATGACAGCAAAAATTCCACTTTCCAGGGAGTTTCCAGTTGCCTGGGTGACAAAGGATTTTAAGGCCGCATCCACTGCGTTTTCGACACCTGTTTGAAGTGCGGACCGGGGAATGGTCTCTGACAGTTCCTCAGGAACAACTGCTTGCTGTATAGAAGAGACAAGTGAAGGACGAAGTTCATCTGTGGCCATTTTGACGACGGGTTTATATTGGACCGCAAAATCGGCGGCAACACCATGACGACATGCTGGTTCACAGGCGAATGTTGTGGTAGCAAGGAATGCGAGCAATGTAAGACTTGTTTTCAACATGCCAGAATGAATAGAAGAAGTTAAAATAAATAAAGTATGAGCAGTGGTAAGGGGGACAACAAATAAGAATGAAAAAAAGAGTGCCAAGTTTAAATCGGAAACACACGCTTCCTTTTTATTATGGTCTTTTCTCCCATTGCGCTAAACTGGATTCAGGATTTTGCGTTCGGAAATGGAAAAAAAAAAGTTAAAAGGGGAAATTCCTCAGAATTCAATATCCTAAAATAACGGTGTTACACGAGGTTAGAACGAAAATAGGAGTTCCATGTCTTACGTTTTCCTTGCAATGGCGCTGTACGTTCTCGAACACTTTGAGGAGTTTTCGCCGTGCACCAATTGTATTGACACCCGCTTGGAGCATATCTTCATCAGACATCTTTATGACCTGTTGCCATTGTAAACCTTCAAAGGCTTGGCCATATTTGTGCAATCGGAGGCTACGGAGCCAATTCTGAACATCTAAAGAAAGGGTCAGCTGGGATGGGTGTTGGTGGTATTTTTATAGGTACCTTTCATCAGTTCGAAGTCCACTGTCTCTGCTGCTATTTTATCTTTTCGCGCCCGAGCGGCTGAGGAACGTTTACGTCTTCGCGCTGTTCCCGTCAGCTGCACTTGATCTTTACTAACGTTGGAGTTATCGCTATGATCGCTTAGATCTTCGGCATTCTCATGGTCGTGTAGATTCGGTGTCAGAAATTGACCATACTGTTGCTTCTCGGTCTTTGTTTCCGCAGGAGATGGCAGTGCTGATTGGGCGGTCGCGGAAAGGCGTGGCGTTGGGACTGAAGGAGGGGGATTCGGTGGCGGCGTTGGCACAGCTGAGGTTAGTGCGGAGGAAAGTGAGGTTTGAGGTTTCTTCCAGGCCTGTGGGTTTTCTTTACGTAGGCGGGCTTGGGCCTGTTCCAAAGCCGTGAGGCTGATCTGCTCCTGTTCTTCCGCTACTAGATCTTCCTTAATCGTGTCACTTTTGCGCGCCCAAGGAAGATCAAAATCTTTCTTTTTTTTGGATAGGTCGGTGTTATTAAGAATACTATTGTTGTTGTTGGTGTTACTGCTGGTGCTGCTCGGCCGGTCGCCGATTCTTCCTACAAATGGTTTTTCGGTGGTATTCCTGACCAGCGGGAATGGCCAGTCTGTGCCAAATAGGGACGTACGCGATGTGGAGGAAGTCGATGTGGAGGAGGATGCATCCGTTGTGGAACTCGAGGCTCGGGGAGAAAAGCCTACGGAATTGACGGAAGAGGTAGAGGAGGAGATAGAGTGGTTGCTATTATTTGCTGCCTGAAGTCGAGCACGAGCTGCCAAGGCCTTTTCGTACAACATGCCTTGCTGACTCAAACCGAGAGAACGTGGTGGCATCAATAGATCACGCCGTCGAAGATCGTCAGGCTCGCTGAGGGCGGACGACAGACGGTGACACAAAGGAGTACGGGTGGCTCGTCGGCTAGGAGGATACAGTTGCCGTTTCCGTAGTTCGTACTCAGATTCCGTCGAGACGACCGACCCAGCAACAGGGGTAAACGAAGGTGGTGGTAAGTGGTGGTGGAAGTCTAATATTTACAAGTCAGCTCATTGTTGTTGTCGAACCCTTTTTTTTTTTTCCTTCTCCTTACTAACCTTTTTCCTGTCCAGCAGGAGAAAGCAGTGCACCCCAGGGATCCTGGTTTGCCAGCCGCTGGAGAACAGTGATCAGGAACCGAATTTGTATTTGGGATGCGTTTTGCACCACCGTATACAAAGCTGCTGTTCTCTCGGCATCTGATCGACATCGAAACCATTGATTAATATGTTGAAGTTCGTCCTTAAAATCTTGGTCAAGGCTAGCTGCATCTGCCTCAAACATTTGTTCGTATCGTTGAAGATTGTCGCACCAGCGATCAATGGCCTCCGCTAAGAAGGAAAACATGGCCGTGAATATTTGCTTCCTTTTTTTTTCCATGCTATTTTCTTCTTAAGCTACCTTCGGGAGAACTGTTGTTTATCATATGTGCAGCTTGTAAAATGTCAGAATTAGGACGTCTAGCTTGTTGAGATGGACATCGTTGTTGAGAATTACGAGTAGTAGGTGACAAACTAATAAGATCCGAAACTGTCATGGATCTGAATCCCTGCGTCGTCCCGGCCATGTTGGTCGGAGACTGTAACGTAGGTCTTTGGAAACCAAAAAGGTTTTCTCCCATGGCACGATGTACATCGTGAGTTGTCATGGTAAAACCCAGAAAAAGGAATGAAGAAGAAAGTGAAAGAGAAAAAGAGAAAAAGAATGAGCACAAACAAACGAAGAAAACAACACCAACAAAGGAGCGTGCGTGGGTATGTGCGTTGAGAAATGATGTCGGTTTCTCACCCCCCCTCATCTTTACTTTTATTGGAAAAAATCAGGATCAACACAGGTGGATAAATAGAAGGCTGTACGCTCACATACCCACATAACTCATTCATTCACACATGCACACACGCGAGTACGCACGCACACAATACACACACACACACACACACGCACACACACACATTTTCATGCAAACATAGATAGATGCATAACAAATAGCACGCACGCTTTTCATACCACTCCTTGATCTACACAACAATGGGGGTCATAAACAAGAAAAGGAGGAAATGTAAAACGATAATTGATGTGGAGATAGATATCAAATCCCACTTTGAAGCCTATTTTATTTTTCAGGGGCCCAAGAAAAAAGTTGTAAGGAAATACAAAAAAAGGGGGGCATTGGTCTCCTGAGTCAAAAAAGAAAATAGCGAGTAATTAGAAAGAAAGTATGAATTATGTTTAGCCATTGATGACGGTACCACCATTAGGGTGGATAACTTGACCAGTCATATAAGATGAGTCATCTGCTGCCAAAAAGACAAAGGCAGCCGCAATTTCTACCGGCTGAGCGGGTCTCTGGAAGGGAGGATAGGAACCAAAGTTTTGAATCTCTTGTTGAGAGAATGTGTTTGGAATCAAGGGTGTCCAAACAGGGCCAGGAGCAACCGCATTGACACGGATCCGCCGAGGAGCTAACTGTTGAGAGAGTGCACGCGTGAAGGAGACAACAGCTCCTTTGGTTGCCGAGTAATCTGCCAAAATGTCCATGCCACGATAAGCTGCAACTGAGGCCGTGTTAATAATGACGCCGCCAGCGATCAGATGCTTGCACACAAGTTTTGTCATGAATATTGGGCCAAACACTTGCAGAAATATGAGTGTCTCTCTCTCTTCTCTCCATTCATGAAACTAATCATCTTACCGTTCGTCCGGAACGTGCGCTCCACTGTTTCTGCTACTAAATCCTCTACCTTTAATACCTTGTGCTGTTCCGCAGCATTATTAACCAAAATATCGATGCGTCCAAATTTAGCAAGATGGGAATCAAGGATTTCCTGGCAGTTCTTTTCGTATCCAATGTCACGAGCGATCAAGTGAATTTTGCATTGGCTCTGCGCTTCGATTGTTTGCTTTGTGTACATCGCATCTGCATCTTCACGTTCATCGCGGTACACAATGGTAATACCTGCAACACCTTCCAGAGCGTACAAAGTTGCAACCGATCGACCAATGCCCGAGTCAGCTCCTAAAAGGAAAGGCATTAATACGCATTGTTGCCAAAAACAAAAACAAGGTTTTACCTGTGATCAAAGCGTATTTGCCTTTGAGTTTGTCACTACCCTTATAAGCTCTGAAGTAGGGCTTTCCATCCAGATCAAACGCAGGCAAATGCTGTGCAACAGGTGCTGGTTTCAAAACGGAGGAAACGCCCGTCTTCTCGTATGACAACTTCTTGCGGATCTCGTTAAACTCGTAGACATCCTGAGGAAGATCTTCGTCGAAACCAAGAGTCATTGTTATTCAAGTTAAAGGCAATGTTCGTTTTTTATTTTTTTCCCTTTTACCATCTGTTACCGTTGTTTATATAGCTTTTTCGACATTCGAAAATAGATACATATAGACGTATCCAAATATTTACTTCCGACCGAGCCTGTTTAGAATACTACTGTTGGTGTTTACGAGAAGATGCAGGTGATGTGTTGTATTAAACCTTCTGTGGGAAGGGCTGTGCCCAAAACCGCACAAAGGCCATATGACTAGCCACTGTAAATATCTGCTGGAGTGCTTTTTTGTTGTGGTGGCATAAACTGCGCATAAATTCAAGTTACATGGGTATTGTCGAAAAGAAAGGGGTCTCATAAAACCCCATCTCATCTATGTTTCAGTCGGGAACCTAAAGGAAATGGAAGTGCCATGGACTATGTCTTTTCGCTCTTTCGTTTAATTTGTAATCGCTACAAAGGATGACAGATGCACATCCAGAGCACAAGACGTTGCCGCATTTGCCTAAAGGCATGGCAATGCCGGAAGTGCAGGTGAGTTCACCTATGGCTATGCCAGGCAAGCCGCTGCCCACGTGGGAAAACAAAGATAATCAGTTAGCCATCCCGGGTATGGAGCAAACGAGGGGTCAACGAGAGCAACAAACAGGTCTGGCTCAAGGAATGCCGTGGTTAACCCATGAATCAAAAATCGAATTGGAACCTGGTGCAGACCCGCCTCCGGTTTTTTCGGCTCATCCGAAGAAACAACTGACAACTGCACTCGTTCATCGCAGAGGAACCAAGATGCAACAACAAGTTTACCGCATGGAAAGCGGTATTGATCCGGTTTTACTCCTCACTGACAGATTGAAATCGTGGCGTTCAGCTATTAAATCCCTCGTAAGCGGAGAGTTTTCTGAATTTTTGTTTATTTTCTTATCATGCGATAGGTCGCACTCTTTAAACAGTTTGTTACTGTTGAGACCAGGTGTGCCAAAGGCTATAGCCAATCGAGCAATGTCATATTATTACCTTCTCGTGAATTCACTGGTCAGTTCTTGGATTCTGGTGGAATCCAGACTGTATGGACGGCCTTCAGAGATTATGCGATGGAACAAAGTATGCTTCATCATGAATACGTAAATTATCTTAGTCGTGCGGTCATTCCAAGTCTTCGAAGCGTGAAGGATGATATCAAGCAAATGGTAACGTCCATCAGCAAGGACAAGAATTTGAGCAGCGAGAGCCTTTATCATAGCCGAATGAACGTTGATCTGTTGCTGAGCAAGCTGGATCAACATATCCAGATGAGCATGCAGTCACCTCATACAGCCAGTCAAAGAGTTGATCCCCTGCTGCTAAATCTCGGTGTTTTCCAAGCTATTAAGAAATTGCATGAGCATGAAAACATTTTGCATGACAATATTCTCAACCTCCAACGGGAAGTCGGCATGTTCGAGCAAAAAATAGTAGAAAACCTTCGCTACATCACTCAGAGACTCCAAGAGTACAGATTACAGAAAAAGATGGATTCGTACGAACTTATGGGAAAGGTCACAGGCGCCTTCGACGCCATCCAGTCCAACACAGAGTGGAATGAATTTGTGCGACGTAATCAGAATAACTTGATACGTGAAAACGCAGCCTACAAGACGGACAATGTTGCGGAATATCCAAACAAGCACCATGATTTGGTGCAGCCTTTGAAATTTGGATTTTTGGAACGTAAAACGTCTGTCATTCGACAATGGGTAGAAGGACTTTATGTCCTAAGCGCCGGTAACATATGACTACATAGTTTCATATTACATGATTTAACTTCCTTTAATTTTCCCTTGCAGTGGGCTACATGCATGGATACAAAAATGCAGAACAATTCAACTCAGACCCATTGCATCCCGAAATGTCGGTGTTCTTGCCAAACACGACCATCAATGAGCCACATGAAGAGGATGGTCGTGTGATTGAAATCCGCGGCAAGAACACACAAGGAAGAATTGCTTTGGAAAAAACCTTTGCCTTCCGTGCCAGCAATGCTGCTGAGTACCAGGATTGGCTGACCCAAATCTACGCGATGTCCGAGCGATTCAGACCGGTACCATTACTCCCGGCAGTTGAGATGAGGCCAACTCTGGATACGCGTCAATTGCCACCCCTTCCAGGAGACACCAATGCTGTGCGTTCGCCCGAAGGTGTTGGAAAGTTATCTGGGCCGTCGAAACCGACAGGGGGAGAGACAACGGGCGGGAAGACTGAAGAACCAAGAAGTCCGTTGAATATCGAGCACGTCGATCAAAGTGGTACCGCAAAAAGCAAACAGAAAGCGACAGAATCCCAAAATTACTATAGTGAATCCCCAGCAAGACCTTAAAGGAAAATAGTTAGCGCAATTTATTGTATCAACGTGCTTTTCTACGAACTACAATATATTTAGGACAAACTTTATTTTGATGTTGTAATTAATTATAGGCAGGATCGCGACCTGGGGTCTTGTTTACGGAAAAGGAGAAGCACGTTGACATAACGTTTGAACTGTCATGTTCTGTCTTTCATTCCTGTCCGTTTCTGAATTGAAAACTTGTTTATTGCTGGCAACGTTTGACAGTAGATCAATCTCCTGAAAATCCCAAAAGGAACAGCTGTTTTGCACGCTCTGCCTTTGTCCAGTTTTCCGTACGGGGTAAACTTATAAGGAAGAACGGACCTTTCTGATTAACCTAGGGGCGGGTGACAACGAAAGAATAGACATGATCAGGGGCCGAAAGTCATTAGGATCTGGGTATGCCAAATCACATTAGGAGTGACCCTGCGTGTACCCAATTTTTTTGTTTTTTTTTTTTTTTTTTTTTGCACGGGTAATACGCCAATGTCTAATGTTGCTTCCATAAGCTGAACACAGACCTTTTGTATTATTAAGGAGAGCCATAGAAATCCTAAATGCAGTATGGTGCGGGATTGCTGCTCGCAGAGCTATTCGCATAATTTATTTTAAATTATAACTTTTGCCGAAGCTATGTCCTCGAAGATTCATTGTGCGTTCCTACGGCATATGTACATAACCTTCATTGATGGTATTTGTGAAAACAATAGATACTTGGTTCTTTCCGTCACATCCACAAAAACGACGCACCGGTTAAAGAACATGTGGCAGAGCCACCTCGTACAATCGCTTCCAATCACTTGCCCTGAAATATTACCCTCCTTAAATTATCTCCAGTAAGTATGGAGATATTTTATGGAGTAAAGTATGAAAAAAAGTATGACGGCAGATCAGCAACGATATGGAAGCAGTATGATCTCACTTCGAGGTGTTATAATTCTTGCTTCAAAAGCGCATGAAAACGTTAGCTTACCTTTCAACGCCAACATTCATGTCCTTAATTTCATATTCTAGTCATTCCCGAAAATATTTAGACCGAGACTAGCGTGGTAAATGCATAAGAAATATATGCTGACAGAATTTAGACCATTCGCCCTACATGTAAAGGTTTCCGATTCATACCGTCGACTTGGGAGTAGCATCGTTTCTATTTCGTAGATGCATTTCCACGCCCAGCTCTTAGAAAGAATGCATACGCAACAAATAGCATATATTGGAGAATTTCTATCCAGACGTCAAAATACCTATATGTCACACTTCTCTACCCGTACAAGAAGTAATGACGTTATTGCCGTTGTTCCTCTTATGGTTGTGACCAGCCACACCGACAAAGTGCACACAACAGTTACCGTAACGATAATAGCACGTTGATGTATCACAGCGATGTGGAAGAAGTGTCATAGCTCGCCATATAGTTTGACGCCCAGCACGCCTAGATCATCTCCCATTATGACAGGTGTGATATTTTCGGGTTAACCAATGAGAGCAAATTTGAATATAGATCAATGTCAACGAAACGGCGATCGATTTGATATGGAAACATAGTCGAAAAGACGCGTCATAGCATTGCTACACTAATTACTGTTTCTTAAACCTTTTTCTTAAGAGTCGTACCAAATTCCCGAGGTTGGAGATCAACAACGTTCAGGATAATTTCGGTGAATGTGTGGCTGTGCCAAGGTACCGCTCCTAAGAGAAAATAAAGTACAGTGCTAACGTATCATTGATGAGAATACGCGCGAGGTTATATACATGAAACCCAATTCCCATAGGTACAAATTTATTAAAATAGTACAGAAATCATTCGCATTGAGTGCATTCGGTGATACGATGATACTTTGTCGCCTCACTCAGCATTGATGGTAATCTCAGCTTATGGGCCTGAAAACCGCGGCGCATCCGATCCCGGGTGGCACGCAGTATGAAAAAGTTGTTTAGAGAACAGCAGTTTGAGATGCTGCTAAAAACAAAGCCGCTAAGAGATACAGATGCCAGTGTGAAATTGCTCACTTGATACGAAGGTAAGCATCTTCAGACACAGTATTCCCATCCAGGGTATTCGCACTCCGTCACCGATACTTCACATTAATGGATCGCTGCAGCAGTGCATACCAGACAAACTAAGCAAACTAAAATAAGGAAAACATAAAGAAGGAAAAACAGCAACATCTGATAGACCTTTTATAAAGCAACGATCTGCAACGTGATTACCAATCTCATTGATTCTTTCAAACGCTTCCTCTCCTGGACAGTGTCATTCAAGTACAGAATCAAAATGCGTCCTTGAATTCACGCATTATGAAAGGGGTCATCACAGCAGAGTAGGCAGGATATGAAGTACTCTTGTTAAACACGTCAGGAAAGGCCGCTGTGACGGATAAATCCATCATTTTCCAAAGCACGTGCAAGCGCATGATCGATGTATCACCAAGAACAATGCCATTTTTTTAAGAACATTAAGGTCCTGTGTTTACTCAAGAATGAAATGAGATATACAAAAAAATTAATAATAAAATTTTATCACGGTTTTGGAATCCGTAACGTCTTGCTAATCATCAGTGTGCCGCTCGTTGCATAAATCAGTACAAGTGGATGTAGATCCCATCCTTCAGCAAATTCAATTACTTGACCGGGAAGATTGTCCAGATATTGTTCATTCATGATAAAATAGGCTAATAGAGCCACCAAGGATAAAGATGTTGGTATCGGTGTGCCTTCAAAATAGGCAATCTTTCCGCTATCGTCTTTTGGTGCCAAGGCTACTGTCGCGTTATACCTTGCCAACCGTGCAATACCGCAGCACACAAAATAGGTAAGAACAACTGCATCTAAGAAAGTACGCATGCCAACTGTCATAGTTCTTGTTAGTCGCTGTCGGTAAAAACTGAATCCGATACATTACTAGCATAAGCAAGAGCGGCGGGTGCCATGCCAAAAGAAATCTAAAATCGTTGATCAGTTTGCATCTTTCACTCTTTCTTTCTCGTTCTAACCAGATCTGCCAAACTATCCAACTCTTGTCCTAATAAGGACGAATTATTTCGCCAACGAGCGACTCTTCCATCAAAGAAATCGAATAATAGACCAAACGGCATAAATGACATGGCTGAATATAAGTCATGAATATCATTTGTTGCCATGTATCGCATCGATCCAAAAACAGACTGGACTCCACATACTCCATTCATCAATGTAATAATATCAGCAAGATAAAAATTACTTGAAGGTATCATAAGGAATGAGCATATAGAACAAACCGACGCGCTAACGACAGTCCTTACCGAACCATGGAGAAATGTACGGGTTTTGGATCCGTGACTTTTGACGTCGTCTTTTTTTCTGAAGGTTTATCTTTTTTGTTCTTAATGGTGGCCATGGAAGAGTATAAGTGAGAAGAAGAAGAAGAAAAAAAAAGAAAAACAAAAGTGGAGCCGAGGCTGAGGGACGGGGGGCGAAACAGTAGGAAAAAGGCCCTTTGAAAATGAATCTTGGCGTGTGACTGTTCCCGCATTGATCCTTTCATTTGACGGAAAATCCTTTTTACCCCATCTTTTTGATTCCAATTGCTTTGTATCCACCAGACTACTAATTAGTGATTACAAATAGAATAAGGATAACGCAAGCATATGGCTAATTCCATTTGTAGTACTGATGATCACATATTATCTACACCAGGTTCATCAGCTCTCCTCTAAGAACAATAACGAGATCTTTCGTCATGGCACTGCCTTTTGATAAACCCTATGACATGATCATGCGTCCAGACATCATTCCCACAAAAATATATTTCTGTATCTGATCAAAATAACCTATATGTTGATATATCCAGATTTTGGATCCACAAAAACAAAAAGGACTTCAAGAAGCTCTCGCTTTAATTCTTGTATGCAAAATTCCAATGATCAATCTAAGCGTAGTAAGATGGTGAAATCAACATATCACTCAACATCGCCAATTGGTCCTCTGTAAATTTCGTCATTTCTTCATGCCAAGTGTCAGAATGTGTTCTTCTAAAATCAGAGAATGTTTTGCGAATGGTAGACTACGTCACAGCATTGTTTTAGTGATCCTTATCGTTTTACAACTCGTTTACCTGTATTTCTACTGGGTCAGACATACAACCCGCCAACTGGCAAAGAACATCTGGCATCCATCTTGGTACTTCATATGGGAATGCGTTCACAAGACATGATAAACCAAGTGCTCCTGCGTGCTTCTTCAGCAAGGCCTCTCTAAAACCTGCTGGTTCAATGGCCTTCCCCGTCACATCGTCGCGTTTTCTCTTTGGTATCTTTGTACTTAGCAATGTCGAATAACGCGATTCCAAAGTAGTGATTGCATCCCTCTGTGAACATCGTACAAGTCCTCCCAGTGTCACTGCAGCCATTTGACGAACCTACGCACAACTCAGTTCGTGACTCCTCGCCAGTTTGGTTTTACTTACCTCAATCTGTGAATCGAGTAACATATTGCCGATCACATCCATAATTTGTAACACCTGGTTTCCGTCCATCACAAATAGGTGTTTGAAGAAGAAGATCTGCAAGATGGGTAAGGCCCGCACACGGATATGCCAGCTTGTGGATTTTGTCAGAATGGTAACAAACTGATCGACCAACGCTGGAACCATGGATCGTGGGTAAGATATGCGGACAACGAGGTTAAGTACGCGTGTCGCCATCCGTTGCAGGTCCTGATCATCCTTCATTTCCTGCATATTGAACAACTTTGATAGGAATGGAATCACAAATGGTAATGTTCCTGCTACTCGCCAATGCGTCAATGCCTCATGAAGCCACGACAAGACTGAAACCATAGTTAGTCTTATTTCTAAACAAGGAAATACAATATTACCTGTTTTGCTGGCATTTGCATAATCGCTGGAGCCCACTGAAGCCACTAGATCTATCGTCTGCGCCCATCCATCTAGGTCTTTCAACAGTTTATCAAGTCGCTCCTGATTCTCTGTATTCAATGTAATTGGAACATTGCCTACGCCATCGCCCATTTTGTACGAGTTCATTTCCAAAAGCTCTTTAACAGACCGTACGGAAGGAATCCATTGAACTTGCATGATCTCGTTAATATTATCACCAATGGCTTCACGGACCTGTTTGTATGGGTGTTGAATGTTGGCAAAGTATATCGGAAGACATCGATCGCTCAATGGAACCGCACGCCACTTCAGCGATACGAATACTATTCGGACAAACGAGAGTTTTTTAGACTCTGCAAATGCCGCATCTGACTTTGGATCAAATTCAGCCTCAAAAATCAAATTGATGAGAGGCTGTATTCTTCGAGGATCACGTCGAGACTGGACAAAGTCCATTTAACATACGCGTTATGGCGAGCCAACAAGTACTTACCACACAAAATCGCACAAACGTTTTCCAGTAGGAGATTGAATCAGGCGTCACACTTGCAAACGTCTTTCGTAGTAATGGTCCCAGCCAGAGCCATAGTTTTTCACTCTTGGACAGGCTCCAGTGCTTCGTTCCGCGGATCAAACCAGCCAAAAGCTCTGCGGCAGCGCGCTGACGACTTTTCTGATCAGAAGATTCGCAAAGCGCCTCGATCTGCCCTTTAACAGAAGGAATCGGCTCGTCCTGGAATGTCTGGAAAATACTGCTATATAGTCTTGCGTTGACCTGAACAAACATATCATCATTTGTCCGACTCGTTTCTTGCGAAGTGTATCCAATGAGTTTGGTCCAGTACTCTTCCGATGTGAACGCTTTACGGAACACCTCATAGGCGCCTTTGCTCATCTCGTCCACTTTTGGCAACTGCGAGTCGCTGGTACAGGGGATATATGCAGTGTATTTCTTTGGCCAAACGTACCAACCCGTGATCGTGTTATCCACCAACAAACTAACAACGCTATATCAATGTCTTTTCTCACACTGGCTGAACTTACCATTCGCTAGCGTTCTCGTGTGTCGTCGGCTGATACGACATGGAAAGGAGATTTCGGGTTATGTCTGGTCCGCCGTCCTCTGTATAAAGTTCACGCTTGAGAGGATGTCGCGTTTTCTTCGTAATCAATAGCGTTTCGTCCCCTTGTGCGAGCGATCTTGTTTTAATATGCAAGAGTAATTGTATCGTAGCTGCAATGCCTATGCGACGCATCGTAGGTAGTTCCGAATGGACACAGCTGTTTGCGAATTCAGCCAATTCAGCCGTAGGTGCCATGTCTGGCCGCAAGAACAGCTCGACAAAGTTTGCTGCCATTGTAGCAAACCGCCAATGTACCTTTCTGTCTTTAACAAGCCCCACCAAAGACTGCACCATGTCCTGGTATGCCTCAACTTGATGCTTCCTCTTGTCTTGGACCTTCGTCCTCAATGTCTCCACTCGTTGCTGAATACGTTCGTCATTGCAGATACTTTCCAAGGTCCTATCCATTTCATCCAAATAAAGGACTTTGAAAGAAAACGAGTTGAAATGAGATAAATAATCCATAAAGATTCGCCGAATCAGCTCTTGCACCGAAAGCTACAGCATGTAACTGTTAGCAAAAAAAAAAAAAAACGCTTGAAATCATGCAAGATGGATTACCTTATCCTCATGCTGAGCTCCACAGAGTGATAGGATAAATCTCGGGATGAAACGCCAATCACGTAGGCATGTCATCAGGAAAGACCTGTGCGTAAGAAGATAGAGCGCTCCCTTCAACCGGTTAGCAACTACCTCCTTATCAGCTATTTAGCGTCCATGAGTGAACTGTGCCCATTGTATTTGTATAAATTGCTCACCATCTTCCTCATAAGGTTGCAAAGCATCGAGGATCTTTGGCATGATGATCTTTTTCGATCCGACAAAATTTCGCGACGTCCCATTCAACGCCGCCTGACTTAGCCTGTTAAAAGATATGAGCACACACAGCAACGCGTGCACACGATGCTTACTTTCGAATCTCTGCATAGGAGCTTAACGAGAAGTCCAACAGATCTAGCAGAATATCATCATGCAGAGGTGTTCTAATCCGACCATGGGCGTTCTGCCGAAGACGCAGCAAATGATGATTGCATGCTCTACGAACTAACGTTGCACTATAAGCGAACCAGTCAAACCATATCTAACTACTACTTACCTAGTAGATTGCGAGGATAACGCTTGTATGACAGTGGGGACTTCCCAACATGCTTGGCATAACTATATCCGTTCTTATTGTTTTCGTATGTCATCTTTTCGACACCGCGGTCAGCCAAGAAGGTGCGAACGATCTTGATGAGAATCTTGATACTTTCAACGTCATCTTCACGATGTTTCTTAAAGAAAACAGCGGTTTCATGGATGAATTCTCCAATGGTCTTCCGGATATTTCTAGCTTTCTGTGTTCTTGGATCCGCCGGATCTGTAAAAGCGTATCCGGCCACAAGACGTCTGGAAGCGTTAAGGGATACCGTATCTTCGTCCCTGCAAAGACGTAAATACAACGGCATTCATCAGATAAAATTTGTCCACAAACCCATCGCTGCCATCATTGCCATTTGTCTCCTCGTCAAGTCCATCATCCGCCACCATCATAACACTTCCAATAAGGCAGTTACGAACAACTGCAAGGTGTCTGCAAAATTCGTTTGTCAGCTCGTGCGAAGTAGTCGGCTTCACCGCGTTAGGATCATCGCTCATTAACTCGCGGAGCCTTGCCATGGATGGGACCAGGAAAATATCTAACCATTCCAATGCGAAATCTTTTTCCTGTTCACTCGGGACGTGCCAGTCAATCTGCAGATCTTTTGGATCACCAGGTTTTCCCCAAAGCAAATGAGAATCTCCCATCGATTCTAATAACCATGTTAGATACAGATTTACATCAGAAGCTACGCCATTTACCTGACTCAGCCCATTCCTTCGGATTCAAACTTCTAAAGTCATTGGGGTACGTGTCAAGTAAAGATTTAAGGCAATGTCTGATAAATTTGCCACTCCACATGATTCCTCTTCGGCTTCTGCATTTGCTAACCATCTCTCGCCCAATATCAATCAGATCCTCCTTGTAAGTGAGCAACTCAGGACCGCTCATACCGACAACCGAGAATAGAATATTCTGATACCAGTGAAACGTAGAATCTGACTGAATTGGGTTAGACGACACCGAATTGGTGACGGTAGATGAAGCGCCGTGTTCAAGTTCAGTTTTGATGTTGCTGATGCAGAGAGGAATCAGCTGCTTTGCTCCTTTCTTGCGGTTGGCACAAGCAATCGAATCACAAAGGCCACCGACAGCGCGCACCGCGTTGGGGAGTACTTGGTCAGTAACAAAATCAACAACCATTCGCAGTGCTAGATCGTACAACTCTTCTGAAAGTTGACCAAATAGAATATCACATGCATGCTACAGTCAAAGATCAAATAAGGTGCTACTCTTCCAGAGTTACACATTTCCTTACCAAAAGCATTTGTAGCAGACCAGCCTCCATAGCACCTTCCTCTTTTTTACGATCAAGTTGAGGCACGTTTTCGAACTACAGTAAAAAACGATTTTTTTTTTTTTTTTGAGTGGGGGCCACATAGGGACATCACGTACAATTGTGAATACACGACGCAAAAACTTAGCAAGCCATTCTTCAAATTCGCCTGTCGATGCCTTGCATAACTGGTCTTCCGCTTCACGAGGTAACTCAATTTCTCTGTCAGCACCATCCATATCCATTGCTTCGTAGTTCACACCGTTGTCAACCGCTGGGTTGTAATATATGCCTCCGACTGATAAATCTCGAACAGGCACAACCATAATTGCCGTACTGATGAACATCAGTGCTGCAATGGTCTTAATCGGATCGTTCATATCGATGCCTGGCGTTGCAAGGTGCAAAAGTGGCAACAGATGCTTACCACCTGCGGGGTAATGATCGCGTGACAACAGTGGAAGAGCAATATCTGAGAGCGTGCTTAGAGCACTAGAGGTTCGATGTGTCTGTGAGGATAGCAATTAGCGGTGTGTTTGCTGATGTTACAATGGCTTATTTACCTCTGTCAGTGTTTCCAATGATGGATATACACGCTCTAAAAGGCCGGGGAATATCAAGGATGGTTCAAGCCCTACATGTCCAAGATGAATGACATAAAAAAAAGGGGAGCAGATGGTAGATCCACTCACATGAGAGATACTTTAGTGTAGCCTGACTTGCCCCAACGGTGTACTGATCTTTTCCAAACATGCTCAAGTACGCCACTGGCCGAAGAAGCAAGACAAATTCTCTGCGAAGCGCCGGTGTCAATCTGCGATCATGAGGTAATCGGCAATCTTCCTCTTGTTCTAAAATAAGCAATTAACCCAAAATTTCTTTCTTTCCTGATGTATCATTTACCTTCCCTCCAACGTTTCAAAAATGTACACGATAAGTGCTTAGCAAAAGATGTCAAGACGTAAGCCCACGATCCATGATTCGAAGGGTGATAATATAACTCAATGGCTTGTACTAGATTAGCAAGAAGTGACAGCGTAAAGGATGACTCTGTGCCATCTTCTCGGCGCTCAGGCACAATAGTATACACAATAAATCTTGCCAGTGCTTTAAATTTTTCCTATCCGAGTATCGCTGTTAGCACACACATAAGTACGAACAAAGCCGTCGATAGACGTACCGGTTTTCTTCTTAAAAACAAGGCATTGCCAGCTTTGATATCCACCCTTTTTGCGGAACTACTGAAGCCCGTTGTTGTTGTCCCCCCGCTTGAACCACCACCTCCATCACTGCGACTTCCTACTGGCAAGTTCATCATCCGCAGACACACCGTAAATATCTCTCGGATCTGCTTTTTGGTAAAGAGACCGATATCCAAAGGTTGATTGGTATCAAGATTATATTCAGCCACACGAGATATAATATCGGTGAACTGCGCATCATATGTTGTGGAATAAGTAAAGATTGACCACATGGAGAAGAGTGTTGGCAGATAATCTCTTGGAGAGGTGACATCTATTGCAAGTGGTTCGTGCGTAATAGAGTTCCTAGGCACTACAACAGGAAGGAACAAAGCGAGATAACCTTGTGATTTGATGGCATCCGCAACAGAATGTGTTGTGTACTGCGGTAAGAATTCATCAAGGATTTCAGAAGTAGCCGTCGGTGAAAAGTAACGTTGGGCATTTTCAATGAGGCGAAGTACTGTACCCATATGTTTCCTATCAAAGAGCAAAATCGAACCAATGTTAAGGAATAATTCTTTTCTCGTTTCACTTTCTCAAGTTGACAAGATGAAAAGAATAACAAAAAGGATACGATTCTGCTAGGAGTGGCTTCTCTCTTGCTTTTGGAAAGATGTATCTGTTTATCAACTCATACAACGGCCGCCATGGTAGCTCTAAATCTTCGGGACCCAGCCGTTTTGTCTTTCTACACCATATTCCGACGTTGTGATAATCCATCAAAATGGAATTTGGTGGGGTTACCTTATTAGACGTATGCAGCAACTTGCAAATGCTTCGACAAGCGCGGTATCCATCCCGGGTGTAATAGTCAGCTCAAACAGCAACTTTCCGAGCTTTGCACGAACATCCCGAGGCAAGGTGTGTTTCATATCAAGATAGCTGAAGAAATAAGACAGGAAGAAGAACATTGGGTTTATTGTTGATAACATGTCATTACGCGATGAGCCCTCCTTTTCTCTTTTTTTTACCTGTTTAACCGTTTCACCCATGAAGTGGCGCCCGGTGCAAAGTCCTGGGCTTTGACGCAAATGACCAAATTGGTACAAATATCTTGTAACCAGTGCTGCGCTTCACCATCGAGCAGGTGTGCATAAGGTAGCGATTGATTATAATGCATCGTCCGTTGCTTATCATCGTCCAACACAGACTGTGGTATCAGTCCCTGCTTGCCATTGTCATTTATTCTTTCCATGCACAACGTTCAGAATTAAATAACAAAAAAAGAAAAGAATAGGGCAATGAATCTAGTGTGTTCACCCGTCTACAGTTTTCCAGATTTCAAAATTCCCGGACGACACGCATCTTTCTGGACAACCGACGAATAGAAATAAAGGAATGTGGCGGATTTTCAAAACCTACGTGCAGTTACGTATCAGGTTTTTTGATGCTAGCTGTTGGAACGAATCTTTAAGCTAACCTGTATAAGTTCAGTATTCTATGGGGACCGGGAGAATTGAATATGGTGTCATTAGCACATAAATTGGCAACAAACCCATACTCCACCTACATCGGCCTGGTCCCTCGCTGGACGTGGAATTCATAGAGTAGTGTAAAAATTCATTCATGGCTAGTAAATGTAGTAATACCTGCATATCAGCTTACCTGCCCCTGAGGGGCAATTCCATGGTATTATGGATGACGTACTCCGTACTAGGGGAAGGGGATATTGGCTTCTGTGATTGGCTAACTGATACACATTGTAGAGGGATTGAAGTGGTACAACGTCTGGCGATCTATTGTTGGGGTGTGCGACGATGAATATGATAACGTATACTTACTTAAGTGATGGGCATAAAATGCCATCGCAACCAAGAGGCTTTGAGACAGAAGTCGTAATGATCCTGAGTGTGGATCCCACAGAAGTGCACACAGGGGATGTAAAGCAAAAAACTGGGCGGAAAGAAAAAGGTCTACACCTACCTTTAGTTAGCCATTATATCTCCTTTCTTCCGCGTTCCGATCGGTGCAGTATACTTTCGAGTTGGTTCGGAACTATTGAATTTTCAATGAACAGTGTGTAGTTCCCTGCGCAACAGCCCACTGTTTCTCAGCACAAGATTGGTTCGGCACCAACGCAAAAATGGTACTTAGCTGACATAAGTACTCCTTCAAAAGCTGATGTGATTTTCTCCCTTTATAAATCCCACAAGAGTAGTAAATTCTGGATTACAACACCCAATGGCATACTTCGCGCTACGCCGAAAAATTGTTTTAGAACAGACGCCAACATGCTTAATGAGTAAACTACAGGTGTTGAACTGAGTGGTGATACTCGATTACTGTATCAATTATATTATATGTATAGGTGCATAGAGCTTCAAACGGATGCGAGCCAATCTATAACCAATGTAGAAAAAACGCCCTAAAAGTGTCTCCGAGACAACTTGATTTCTTTTTCTATGGATGCTCTAGATATTTCACGATTCTCCCAAGACGGTTAGGACTGTTTCATGGAGTGTAAATAAGGCCGCATAAAAATGACATTGTATAAAAGATCGCGACTTTTATGCAGCCAGGAAGTCGAAATCTCTATATAAGCGCTTTGTTTCATGATGTTAATGACATCAATCCACAGCCCTGATTAATTGATGTTAGACCGACCAAGCTTTTTTGAATTCCGCAAGTCACTAGTAGCCGTTTAACTGTCTGACGGCTTATTTAATCGCATTTGCCCATGACAGTCTTCCTCTCATTCAGTTTTGTTCTTAACGTCTTCTACGGAAAGAGGTTCAAGAAACATACTGTGATAGGAGCTGCTACGGGAGCTGATATCTTTTCCGAATTGGCTAATCGTGGTTGTTCCTTCGTCCGAAAATTAAAGCCGTGGAACCTCTCGAAAGAACGTATCACCTGTGCACCGCGGCCTACATGACTTAAACAAGAATTTCCGAGGATTTTTGCCATAGGGCAAGGCCTGGATCCTGAAGCGACCCGCACAGCAATATTCCATATATGCATTCAGACTTCTTAGCTGCTGTCGATACAGGAGAAGATCTACGTGACCAAGAGGCAAGCAAGCGCTGCACGGGCAATAGCTGCTACCAACACGGAAATGCGAAGTACCCAGTCCATATAATAGCCGTGCGGGTTCGCAACGATAACTCCGAACATGGAAGAGCTATACAGGTTTTCAATGGGGCGGAGTTAGCTTCGCCCATCAATGGGACATACGCAACCTAGCCATTATGATTACTACCACCGCATCTATAAACAAAAAGATAATGTATGATAGTAATGAGAAATTGATATTATCCTGATCATATCGTTCACTTGTTCCTTTACCACCTAGTATTGCGTATGGGGATGCAGACCTGAAGGGAAGTATGAAAGGGCATGCCCCTCTACCGACAAAGGTGTGTATTTTCAAAGTTCATCCGTTAAATAACTGCCAAAATTACGTTTTATGTGAACCGACAGAAATTCCGGCGCGTGTTAGCGCAAAAAGCACCAGTGATACTGGTAGATGAGTACCGTACAATAAGGTTTGCTCGTCATACGAGCAAGAAACCACACAGCTACATGTTGTGACAAAGCGCTGTAAACATAAGTAAGTGTTGCACTTCGGCGGTATATAAAACCTGACACCCTTAATAGGACCAAGTCGTTACGACTTCGCCATGATAAGTGCCCGCATCGCTATTGTTTGGATAACAAGGATGTAGTGATACGTCCAACGTCACAATGCAAAGACAAGAGAACGATCGGTACACATACACTACAGCGGTCCCTCGATAATTTCACCCTCGATTGTTTTCAACCCTCAGTATTTTGAACCTTTTCGGAAAAACTGGAGAAGCATCTGCACCTTAAATCATTCCATGCAATTTCAACTCTCAGTAGTTTCAACCAGATGCCTGTACTTTGGCGGTTGAAATTATTGCGGGATCACTGTATCTTTACTGCTGCCATACACAGTACGTACATAAATCGCAGATCAGCGCTCCTTGTCAGATAACCTACATTACTTAAGCCTTAAACTACATCATTTTTTGGCTGTGGGGTGCGCGTAGCCAAACATGAATTCCTCAAAGCTGTAGTGTGCGTCATCATTATTCATTAAACTTAGTTTTTCACTATGTGAATCTCTGGGTACGTTAATTAATATGAAACTACACGAGAATAAAAGGCATTGCATCGACCTGCAATGTCCATTAAGCTCGTACTTGCGACATTTTTGTAGTTCCCGTCTACATGTGAAGTGTGCAAGAAACACAGCCATCACGGAAGAATAATTTACCGCATGAATAGACTATTTGTTCCGCTCGCGGTTTGATTGTCCACTTTCTTCCCCATGTCACAAACTTCCGGTTCCATTGCTAACAAAATCCTTCAAAGGCTTTCGTCGAAAGAGTTTCGAGATTACCTTATGAGGCAAGGAGGAGCTATGTTTTTGATTGCATTGAGGCTGACTTGAATGTCATTGCTTTTCATAGTACCGTAGGGCAAAATGAAAGACTATACGTGGAGAAATCTTCATTACTTTCAATAGCATTTCTGGGGTCCAGTAGCGAACTGGGGGATTCCAATTGCGGCTATCTCTGACTGGCAAAAAAGTCCTGCACTGATTTCTGGAAAGATGACAGTGGGTTAGTGAATACAGCAAGCGAATTATTTGGCAATTGATGCTTTTTCTCTTAAAGCACTGTGCGTTTATTCCGCCTTGTTCATGCGTTTTGCAATGGCAGTACAGCCTAAAAATCATTTGCTGTTTGCGTGCCATGCTACGAATGAAGTAGCGCAGCTGGTGCAAGGGTACCGTTTCCTTCGATACCACGGGTAAACGAAAACCGCAAAGTGAAACATTTATCTAAAACTGATAAAATTAGGGATGGGGACGAAAGTAAGAAAATCGAACAACAAAAGGAACCGTGAAAGCTGTGTGGCCCAATAACCAAATAAAGCTTTTCTCTTCCTCCAACCATCTCGTTCGGGTACGAAACCGTCGTCCCTATCGACTTCCCTGCAACAGCAACTGACCTCCCGAAGCGGTCGCTCATTACTTTCATCCTCTTTTCTATTTTAGACGCATTCACGGGCGTAATTATCATAGAGATGAGTTGTGTGCGTGAATCGCAACCAATATATTTAATAAATGGGTAAAAGAAACAAAGTTATACAGAATAATGATTGAAATGGATGAACCTCCACGCGTTTGACTAATCGACCAATCATTCAATGGAATGAACCTGTCGTCGTCATAAGCGTAAAATTAGATACTACTGTGTTTGTTTTTCAAGCTGGTTAGTCTGGATCAGTAGTTACATCCGTTTTCTGCACAGACCTTGCGTTTGCATGAGCACCGATAGCATCAATGGCGCGAACGAATGTTTTGCTATTTATGGATCGTTGCGAATCAACTGTGTAAAATGGATTGCAGACCTGCGCAACATGCGCTGCATGGATCTTTTTGAAAATCTACCATAACACGTCAAACCATGTACCGTTCTTACTGCTATTATTTACCGCTTTCATATCCGCATCACGAATAATACCATCGGTCACAGAAACAACTACAATAAACTTGACACGTGTATTTGTAATATACCCGTAACTAAGAGCGGGAATTGGTAGTTAAAATAGCTACTCGCAAAGGAACTTGACAAACCTACACTGCAAGGTCTTCCATAGCATATAATAGACCCAAGTAAAGGTCTAGATTCTTCGGACCATTCGCTACTTTGTGACATTTAGCTTACGACATAAAGCAGGCTAATGGCTCACATCGTTCTTCAATTACATCAATAGAAGTATGAGCAATATAATGATATTTCAGGTCAGGATGTGTGGAGCTGAAATTCTTGATGTAAAGTGGATTGTTCTGCAAACGTAAAAGAGGTCAGTCCCTCGCACCGATGGAAATGATGACTACCGCACCTGCTTTCCAATGAGGGCTATGCAGTTGATCTCGCTACTCATGGTGGAAGAAAAAGGAATGGAAAGTCCACCATGCCATTTTTGGAACAATTTTGCCGGGCGGACGTAACCGATGGGCCTTACGACCCTTCTGTTCTCTCTCTTCTTTTTCCCTCATTGTTTATAGTTAGAAGAGTCGCCATGGATGTTGATGCCTGCATTGAGTCCATCAAAGCTTGCAAATATCTTTCCGAGAACAACATGCGTCAGCTATGCAATAAGGTAGTAGCATTAGCATAGCATGGTGTGGACAGAACGCGCTAAAATAGTCTTGCTCTTCCATTAGCTAAAAGAAATCTTGGCAGAGGAGTCAACCGTTGTTCCCGTACGAGCACCTGTTACTTTATGTGGTGACATCCATGGTCAGTTTTATGACCTCTTAAAATTGTTTGAAGTGGGAGGAGATATGCCAGGCACTTCGTATATTTTTATGGTACAGCCATGTCCACTACAACTCACGCGCAAAGCTACATACAAACGCAGACCATTGAACGTATTGCTTTCTATTTTATGTAGGGTGATTTCGTAGATCGTGGGCGCTATTCTTTAGAAACGTTGACCTTGCTACTGTTATTAAAAGTCAAGTAAGTTAGTGTATCTGATCCCCCACGAGAAAACTGATTTTAAATCATCAATGTCCTCTTTCTCTCTCTTTCAAAAAAAAAAAAGATATCCTGACCGGATCACGTTGACCAGAGGAAATCATGAAAGTCGAAATGTTACACGTGTATACGGATTCTATGGCAAGTCTCGCTACGAACATTGCACGTTTTATTTTAATTACGGAGGTGGGATCGACTACAGATGAATGCTTGGCAAAATACCAAAGCGCAAAAGTATGGGAATGGTGCTGCACTGTTTTCGACTATCTGCCGCTAGCAGCCGTAAGTCTATATTACTACATGGGGAATGATCTGGATAACAATAAGCATAGCTTATTGACGGAACTGTATTCTGTGTCCACGGTGGACTCTCGCCAGAGCTACCGTCGATTGATACCATTCGGTAAGGTCGCTAGATGATACAATTTGGCTTGAGCATTTCCACTTGTAGAACGCTATTTCGCATGCAAGAGCTTCCCCAAACAGGAGGGCCGTGTGGTATAAAGCAGCTTGACTGGATACATTGTGATTCACTCTTCTTTTTCATCCTAGATTTATTATGGTCTGATCCAGAAGCACAGGTAGAATCGTGGGCCATTAGTCCACGTGGAGGAGGATATCTGTTTGGGCACTTACCAACAGAAGCAGTAAGTACGACTATTGGATCGTGATTAATCATCCTAAACTTTACGATAGTTTTGTCACAATAATGGCGTGAATTTGATTGTGCGGAGTCACCAATTAGTGGATGAAGGCTACAATTATCCTTTTGCAGAGAAGGACTTGGTAACGCTCTGGTCAGCGCCGAACTACTGTTATCGATGTGGCAACAAAGCCGCCATCCTCAAAATAGCAGACGATCGTAACGAAGTCCTGGAGAGCGATTACCGAATATTCTTGGAAAATGATGCCCAAGGGGATGCATCGTTGTCGGCTGGACCGGGCAGCCAATACTTCCTTTGATTTCCCTTCCTGCTTCTAATTGTACATTGCCGTATTTGAACACAAACTTTTTTTTCGTAATATTTGCGCTGACTGAATACAGCGGTTCTGTGGGACCATGAATAAACGGTTTAACTACCAACACGACACAAAGGCTCATGATCTTGCCCTCACGCAGTTCACCCACTGCTATTACTTTCGCTTGTAATATACATCTACATTACACTGAGTAAACGGATAGGCGTGATTTGATTTAGATATACAGAAATCCATTCGTTAAATGCTTTCTATAGGCCATGATCGAACAAACAAAGAAAGACCTTACCCATTAGTCTATTCATTAAAGAGGGTGAAAAAAAAGCGAAGACAAAACAAATACAGATAAAACACACTAGTAGGAACTGTTGGCATAATACGATAGATAATAACAATCAGGAGATAGCGTCATCCTCAGGAGTTGAAATTGTCTTCCACAAGGACCAGACCATCTTCGTCTGTAACAACTTCTAGCATTTGGCCGTTTGCATCACGTCTAGCCTTGGCACTGAAAGACAAGTCGTACACTTCGAACCCAAAATCGAGGTCGCGACGACTTTCCAGTCGAACGAAACGGTAGCCAATTTCCTTAATTGAAAATCGGCACTCTAACAGACCTGGCACAGTTTCTTGTAAATCCTTTGTTTCGAACGCGCGACAAGAAACAGAACCGGGATTTTGCACCTCAACCTTCAAATCTATTATAAACATGCTGAAGCAAAATATTTAGTATAACATACCCAATTTACGCCATCGTATGATATTTGTATGCTTAGTGCTCCTCGATAAGCATAAGGATGCCGAGCAAGTAATCGATAATTTAGCGCGATTGGCATAGGCCTTAACATATCAAGACCGATATAGTCGCCTGCTTTGATATCTATAGAAAATGATGTTCAGAACACTGGCTTTGATGTTTCAAAGAAAAAAAAACTTACCATAGAGGGCTTTCCAAGCGCTATTATCATCAGCATCTACGGCATTAGAATATGGATGTGAAATAAACTTGTTGCGGTTGAAATAACTGTTGTGGATCCTTTCCGAATCGTCTAAACTAATGCTCGGATTGTACGAAAATAAACGGACATCGGGAAAGGCTTCGACGTTCGTAAGAAGCAAACAACGATCATCATGGCAGGCAGTTCTATATCGTATGAGGATTTACCACATCTTAGAAAGCCCATTTCTCACCTTGCAACATGCTCATACATGGTTGGTTTCTCTTCTATCGTTGGAAATATATCGTTTTTATGGGCCAAGCTATGGTATAGCGTCACCAGACCTTTATGCTACGTTCATCCCGGTCATTATTCTTAGTAACCTCCCAACGCGCAACACACGTACTGCTTGTGATTTTTCGTCTTCTGTAAGTGGTTCACGATTTACAGTGCCATGTCCTTCTAGTTGGTAGGGAACCTGATTCATGTATGTTAGAAAATATGCATCGTTAAGCTGCTGCTGCTGCTGCGCCGGATCAATTTCCAGCAATTTAGAAAATTTATCTGCGGTGCTTTTAGATATAAACAAGCCAGATCTCATTGGCAAATAACAAGTATGAAGTTGGATGTCTACAAGTCATCAAACCGAACAATTAATTTGCAACATACAAGTGAAACGTTGATCTTACCATCATTGAAAAAGCACCAATTCCATCGTGTGTCGCTATAAGTTGCTGCATCAGGCGTTTCTACGTGGACGACGTTTGGATATCGCAGGAAGTTCGCATATATACTCCGCAAATGCTTTGTCAATCCGTCTGCATTATGGAAGTAACAGTAGGGTGTATCAACGGATAAGCATGCAAGATAGCGAGAGGATAAATGTATATTTCCCGGGGAGTTGTAGATCGACAATGTTTTCAAAGAACATTGTGGAGCCTCAATGCTCTATTCAAAGCATGAAGTTAAGACAAGATCATGGTCCTGCCGTTCTCTCACCTCTGCAGTGACATTTATCAGTGGATTCTCGTTCCACACTATCATACCGCCAAACATGTCATATTCACACAACTTCTCCAAAATAGGAGTAATTGATTGAGCTGCCTCGGTCCTGACAGTCTTTGAGTTTCGTGGATGGAACAAGAGGATGGCAGTAGTCAAGGAACGCCCCTCCTCTGGATAGACATTTTCTAGCAGATCAATTTCTTCTACCCAGCCATAATGATCATTCTGCCAATCTTGATATTTCTTTCCACTAAAAAATCCGACATGGACTAATAGAAAGAAACAGGCGAAAACCACCATGAGGAACAACACTAAGAATTCCACTGGCGATGATTCCTGGTACCGCTTTGATAAGCGAATGCGCAAAAGTGAGAGGTGCTTTCGTATTCGACTCTCCTGCCATAAGCGTTGTAAATGAGGAGGGATGCGATGCTGAAAAGGATCCGAACTGATGTTGATGTGGATGCCTCGTAACGGCAAGTCACTTGTACTAGTCTGCAGTCGAGAAGGGAAGAATGCTATCGAATTCTTCTTTGTCTTTTCGTGCGTTCGGTCGGGGCGCATAGTAATTGAACTTGAGAAGACTCAAATTGATGGCCGAAGGCAAAGAGAAGAACCCAATTATCTAGGTCTCTGCGCAGGTGGTTGCGCTGACAGAAAAGGGCAATTTGGTGCTACCTGAGAGCAAATTTCACTCCAGCGATCGCTTCTTGCTGTCTGTTATTCGATTTTCCAGGTTTTCTGTTTCTTTCGTATCCATAGCATGACAAATATTGGTAACCGTATGAAATAGTAATATCGTGAAGGAAACCACCTTGGCAGCAATCCAAATAAGTGGAGCAAGCAATTTGAGAATCAAATGGCGATTCTGTATCTTTGGTACATGTACCCATCGTAAGCACCTCAATCACGTATAAGAGAAAATTTCATCGAATTCCTGTATATTTCAGATCTCAAACAAGCGAGAAAGAAAAACGTCAAAAATGCAGAAACTAGACTGATCGTAAAAAATCTAATAGCTTGCAGTGCATCCCTGAAAAGATAAACAGTAACGAAAAGGAGACCTCTATCTAGCGTCTGGAGGAAGTTTAGATCTGGGAATCATGATAATACGCGCTTCGTGTTTTTCTAATATGTTGAGGAGAACCGGTTTACTAGAAAGAGTTTCTCATGAAATGCTTGGGTATTAGTGTCAGCACTCCGCAGAGATCTGGTCGTTAGCTTTGGCATTGATTGAGAGTGAAAAAAAGTACATAGTACTAGATTTATCGATCATACTGGTGCTTTCTCGTATCTTTTTGATGTGTTTAACGATGGTGGATCTGCGCAGACTCAACCTCGATTGAACAGTCTCGATGTGGTGAAAATGCAGGTCTACTCGGAGAGATTGCATACAATAAGCCTATTTTTGCGTACTTCATGCTATACTCGTTTAGCGGTGTCAGTGACAGAATTTTTTGTCCAATACCAAAAACATGGTGTCATCGCGTGATGTGTGTCTAGGGAACACTGGTATTTCTTGACAACAAACGCTTCATTTTTTAAAACCACCCTATAACGACGAATGAACCCAAGACTACACTTCAATTCTACGGCTGAGTGACATTGTCCTGGATAGGAAGCATGTGAAAGCTTCAGTGAGGTTGAGGAACATATTTCAGATGGTTCCTTTACAGACAGTCTGGTAGGTGTTGATCCTTTTCTTTACGTTCTGCTTATGTTATTCGATATCTATTGCTGCAGCAATCCAACAATGCGAAATAACCGTGTGATTAAAAAAAATTGAGCTGGTTGAGGTTAGCTTTCGTCGTTTTGCCATACCCCCATATCGCGTAAAAGTTATATGGAACTGTTACTGATTACATAACGAGTTGTATAATACAGTGCCAAATTTCATGCGTTACCATCCATTCGGACAGTTCGAATAGGATGTCGATTACGCAGTGCTATATCTAGCATGGTTTTCATATTGCAAAAGTTTCTAACTCTGGTATAACAAACAATGCAGTGCCTGCGTGCAAAACACAGTTATATTATTTGTTGCAAATAGTGGCAACCAGCATTCACCGTTGTGTTTATTAAGCTCGGTGGATTTCGTGAGGGGCACTTGAAAGGTAGCGGTCTTGATCTTACCTTTCTTGCTTCTTACTTTCATGCGTGTAGTATACTCAACTGATGCTGTAAAATTGCTGCCTCTACTGCTCACAACAATAGTACGTTGTCTTGAGCAACAGTACCCAGCCTGCAATGGAGCGTTTGATATAACATCGGCCATGTGCGCAAAATTCAATTTCCAAAACAAAGTGAGTTAGCAACATACACAATGTCAGTTTATTTAGCATCTGTCTAGAGACCATGCATTAATCCGGAAAATGGAACAACGTTTTACGACCTAAGTGGATTACCAGACGTGGGTGGCGTCGATCCGAACACAAGAAAGATGGCTAGCCTGATAACAAACGTTTTTGAAGAAGGTGATACGACTTTCGCCTACGCGTAAGTCTACGTCAAGCAGTTTCCTTTTACTACTTCGTAATACTGAGTCTATGTTACTTATCAGATCTTGCCTGGATATCGGGGATAAGCGTGGTTTCACTTGTGGGTATGCAGGCTTCACTGTATGTATTCAACTATGATTCTTCAGATCTGCTAATATGTAGTAGACAGGGACAGACGACGCGCATACGGTCGTGCTTGAGTATTCAAAGATGAACACCCAGAACTCACTTACACCTTTCCTCAACCGACTCGAAGAGATTCGTCAACTTCCCTACTGTGACCAAGACAACCGAGGGAACACGTTCGGCTTGGAGTCATTTTGTCACGCTTGGCGTCGAGAGGCCTGTCGATGGGATCAATCGTTTTCAAAGTTTCAGCGCAATTGGACTTATAAGAACTACATGATCCCAAGTGCTCGATTTGCGGCAGCATATCATATTACGACTCCGCTGGGGATTGCTATATTCTATGGTAGAATTATCTCTATTGTATAGTTCCTTTCTCATGCCTTATTTCTAGACACCATCATACAACACGGTTACCAGTACGTGGAACCCGATATCAACATTATGCACTTGCTAGAACTGACGGGTCCTCGTGGCGAAGACGAATCCGAACAATCGTATCTAACGAGGTTCCTTACAATACGTCGCCAACTACAGTGTTGCTACCCTGACGATGTCTGGCCTGCAAGTGCCACGCGTAGCGCGGATCTCCAAATACTAGTAGATAATTTCGAGACTTACAAAGACCTAGCACGGTCGGTATGGCTCGAAAATTTTAAGCAACTGGTGACAGGAAACGAAGACCATTTAACCGATGCGAAGCGCTGTCGCAGGAGGAAGATTAAATCCATTAAAGGACGTTAAATATGTTACAGTAGACTGGGTTACTAGGGTGGCGTCATTTAAAAGACATAAAAATAGGTGCGATGGTCGTCTAACAGTTGTCTATGCTACACAAACCGCTCCGAAATTGCTGGCTTTAGTCGCAGTATGATAGCTTATTTTGAGAAGAGACGAATGAGCGTAAGTTTCTGTCAATTTAGCTTGAGCACAAGCGACGAGTGCAGAAACAAAGCACCATCGTCTGAAAGATGTGCAGCAAGAAGGTGATTGCCATACATCTCGTACAGATATTTATATATAAATATATACATACCATGCTGTACTTTATCATTTGCTATTTCACGAAGGGGTCTCTACAGCTCCAAACGCCCTTGATATCTGTCGAACGCAACGCAAGCAAATACATCTGATGTTTTCGTTCCTACAAACAATGAGAAAATGGGATCTCAACGCGTAAAATAGCCACGTCAAACTCGGTGCAGCATGGATACGTAGACAACATCGTCCATACCTCCGACTATCGAACGACTAACAGGCATCAAAGCTCTCCACCGCGCTTTTGCTGTTTTGAAGGATCGAGAAGGCGGAAACCCAACGAAGCAAGAACGGAGAGTGGAAGACCATGAATCTGATTGGCGTTTTATACCGCGTGGGTCCGAACTGCGCTGCCTATCAATTGAATATGCAACACAAATCGGGTTCGCTGAAGTGATCTTGGCATGTGCCAGTAATGCCCTCTCTACAGGAAGGAGGATACTGGTACCACTTGATTTCAACAATTTCTCGGCCAGAAAACTATCCAATAAAGTGTCTTCAAACGTATAATATATATATAACACATACGATCTCTCCATGGCACATGTTTTCTTGCGATAATAGCAGTTTCTAACAAACAAAGGTTAAGTAGACTGGGACCTGTCATCATAGCAGGAGTTATCACGGTACTCCTAACTCAGGCAAGAAAAGCAGATTCCAAGTATTAAGCCAAGCAATCCTTTTTCCTTTTTTTGAGTCCTGGGGTTCAGATACCAGTGACTTTACGAATGAAATTGCGACGGTAAACATTGATGTCCAAACTCAGAAGTTATTCGCTTTTTCAGCCCTCCTTTTCACTCCCACGTCTCCTTTCTTTTGCGTGTATTACAGTGGCAAGCACGCAGTTTTAATCTTGAAGAATTATAAACACAACGGCACAAGCGTGGTTCTTTTCAATTTCCCGTAATGGTTTCGGACGAAGAAGATTTGGATTGCCCTCTGTGCATGGAGGAATTCGATATCGCCGACCGCAATTTCCGTCCATGCCCTTGCGGTTACCAGGTAATGGTAAAGATTGGCCCTGCATCTCAACTGACTGGTCATAGATCTGTCGATTCTGTTGGCATCATATCAAAAGCAATCTCAATGGCCGATGTCCCGCTTGTAGACGAGTGTACAGCGACCAGATTGTTGAGTTCATCCCAGTGAGTGCAGAGGAAATCCTTCGCATCAAAAAAGAGAAGAAAGAAAAAGAACGCCAGCAGCGAGAAATGAAGGACCCTAGCAGACGACAGTTGTCGAATGTAAGGGTTGTACAAAAGAATCTCGTCTACGTACTCGGTCTTGGTTCTAAACATGCTAGCATGGAGGTACAGATGTCGTTTAACAACTGTATACTTAAGTACAAAGAGTAGAACGAGATCTTTAAGTCCTACGGAAAAATCACTAAGCTCGTCCTAAGCAAACGTTCTGCCACCTCGACAACTCAGACCTCAGTTGGCATCTACGTCACGTATGCTCGAAAGGAAGATGCTGCCAAAGCAATAGCAGGTCTCAATGGATCTACACATGACGGTAAACTGGTCAGGTAAAAAGAGTGATAGGTGTTCAGGAAGGCAGAATTTAATGTTTGCTGGCAGGGCCTCATACGGGACGACCAAGTATTGTACTTATTATTTACGGCACATGTCATGTCCAAATCCAAATTGCATGTATCTACATGAACCTGGAGATGATGTTGATAGTTATAATAAGGAAAATCCGACGATTGGGTATGTGACTTATTTAAGGACTGGACCGATGATTGATAAAATGTCTTAGGAAACACCCTGCTACGTCTACGCAAGCGTACCCAAACAAACGTCAGGCTGCTGCACCTGTGGTTCCTGTATCAAAGCCATTGGCATCATCATCATCATCAAACGTAACGGCACGTCCGTCGACGCAGCCGCGCACGTGGGCACCTATTCCAAAGGTTGTCCCGGTGAAACCGAAGGAACCCATACCCGAACCAAAATCACCATCACCTGTGCTAGATACAGCAACCTCATCCCCAGTAACAAAGGTGGCAACTCCTAAGTTAGAGACGCCATCTCCAAAGTCGACACCAGCGCCAAAGCCTACCACTCCGACCGTAAAAGCAAAGTCAGCAACAGTCGCGGTGAATAAGTCTGCTCCAGCCTTGGTAAAGAGTATTTCGGAAACCACAGCCAAAACCGATAATGAGAAGCCCGCCTTACCTGCAACAGCATCATGGGGAAAGGGATCCGGTAGTACGATTAACCAAGACAGTGTGATTACGCCAGCAACGTTCGGACCGTCACTGTCAGATGCACTCAGCGCTCCTCAAAAGCCAAAGCACCTGACCCCTATATCTCGAAAGAAGGAAAAGAAAAAGACAAAGATGATGCGCCTCGAGGAGTTTGAAGAAGCGGAGAAAGAGGCTAAGGTAGCGGTAGCAAAGGCAAAGCCCAAGAAGGAGTGGGATGTTGTGAAAGTTGCGCCTACCGCACCTGTTCCAGAACAGCCTACTGCCATGGACGTTGAACCTACGCCTGAGATAACAGATGCCAACGAAGAAGAAGATGAGGAGTACGAGGAACCCGTACAGCCTGTTAGCGAGATGATGGAACAAGAAGCAATGGAAAACATTGAACAGCCTACCGAAATGCAGAAGCCAAATGCTACGGACGTACAGCAGGATGTGGATGCAGCTTTGAACGAGATGGTGAAAAATGAACCCGAGGAAGAGTTGGAAGAATCAAAGCCTATTGGTCCTGTCAAGTCGGAGGAAGAGGAAATGTTGGAAAATAACAAGCGGGTGGTCAAAAGTACCGAGGACCTTCCTGAATCGGAAGAGGCTAAGTTACCATCGGAAGCACCGGTTCCTGAGGCGCCATCGGTCTCGAACTACGTGCTTGGTCATGTGGTAGAGGATGAAGTCGATAAGGTTGATGAGGAAATGATTGAGATCAACCGTCGACTATCCAGTACGGGTGATGATATAGTGAAGGCATTTGATGTTGCTGCCTATCTTCAGAAAGCTGATCGAATCAAGGACTCGGAGCAGCAATTGCAAAAGCAGATTGAGCTGGAGGAATCAGAGAAAGTTCAAGATGAGTATAGTCCTTCTAGTTCTCAAGGGCTTCCTTCACCACTTGTTGCAATGGAGCGACTGTCTGCTTTGGTGAATCACGAATTGATGGCGGAATCACCTGAACATTCGTTTGAAGAATACGATCTGAAGGCTTTGCGACCTGCATTTATGAATGAGACCCCTACGCCACCAAACAATGCACCACGGCCAGCCCTACCTTCGGGACCACCGCCCGGCTTAGGCATACCTCCAGGTTGGGGTTCTCATAACTTCGATCCGTTTAATCGACAAGATCCTGCTATGATGCGTCGTCTTCAACATTCGCAGCAGATGCTGGAGGCTTCTGGCCTGTTCCATGGATTTGCTCCACCCATGTCCAGATTCGGATTTTCCCCAGATTTCCCTCCAGGCCATACGCCGCCACCTTTTCCTGCACAAGGTCCTCCTCCGATGAACATGTTCCCTCCACAACATCCACAGATGATGCGACATCCCGCCATGGATCGACCAGAGCTTATGGGATTACCTCCGATGATGCCTCCGCCAATGGAAGGTCACGATATGGCTTCTTTACGCGGCGAGTTCCGAGGCATGCAACTTCAGCAAGATAGTCCTGTACATGGAAGAAAAGATTCTGTCAAATCGATGCGAGAGGACTTTAGAGCGCTTTTGCCTAATGTGAATATCAGCTTCGGGCCTTTGCAAGAGGAACTGGCAAATCGATCGCCTGACAAAGGGTTCGCCAAACCTCACACACCAGCAGGAGAGGAGCCGGATTTGTTCTTCCGACGACCATCGCAAGAACAGCAACAACAAGACAAAGGTAATATTGAGCGGCAGGAAGTACCCACGGACATGCGTGGAATCCGACGTGATTCGCATCCTACCACCCTGTCTGAACCAAGCCCACAAGGCAAGGTTCTTGTTGGAGCAAATAATGGTATTAGCCAGCCACCTGGTCTTTCCAAGATGCCAATGAATGGCCAAGAATCCCGAGTGATGAACAAGCCCGACGCCTACTTTGACGATGAGTCGACGAGTACTGGTAGCCAACCGCCACGGGAAGTCTTTTCGCATCGATCTTCGATGGATCAGATGCTACTTTCAAGCCCATTACGACAGGAGGGACTCGGCAGAATGAGCGACGCGTCATCACCTTTAAATGCTGAAGAGAATAGATCGGAAGCAGCTGTTCGAAGAGAAGCTCAGAACTTCTTTGGTGAATTTTTACGAAAGGCAGCTTCATCGACGAACCAAGTCTATCATGAAGAGGAACAGCCGAAAACAAATGGTATGTATTATCCAAAGGTAAATGGCATGATTGATAATATGATTCACCAGTAGCGACACCATTCCATGATCCTGCTATTATGTCTGTGCGATTGGGAGGACCGGAGCAACCTTCGAACGTCGACAACCCAGCAAGATCGCAGAGCACGATTCTTCAGATCCTGGGTGGGCAGCAACCGCCGCCACCACAGCGATTACCTGTTCGGGATCAAATGGATGTCTTCCCACCGGAGTACGGAAAGTCATTTGCCAACCATGGTGGTTCAGTGTATGGTGAAGGTAATGGGATGAGAGAGATGCCGCAAGAACAGTTCAACATGTTCATGGGTCCGCCTCCACCGCAACCTCAGTTTCATCCTCATCCTCATCCTCACCATCCACCTCTTCACCACCCTTCCCATCCACCTCCTCACCATCCTTCTCCGCATCACCATCAGCAGGAGTCCTTCCCACCACCACCGCCGCCACAATTTCTCTCTAATTTCGGTGAACCGCCTATGGGGATGATGAATCATATGCCTCCGCCTCCATCGGGTATGAGAGACGGACCTCCTCTTCACCATCACCATCCAATGATGCCGCCTCCCCCACCTATGCCGACTTCCGATTTGCCTTTCCCAAGAGGACTTCATGGCTTGCCACCTGGAATTTTTCCCGGACGGCCCAATGTTGAACATCATTAGTTTGTCAATAGTCTTTGCCCTTGTAATTGTCATATAGCACAAGTAGGCTTACAACCACCGAAGATTACCACTGTTTCAGAAAATCACGAATTCGAAGGCTATCGTCGTGGCCCAAAAACGATGTACAAAAAAAAGGAAAAGAAAAAACATTAGACCTCATGATGGGATGTTTAACGTTTTGTTGATGAGAAGAGCACCAGTTTATTGATTAGAACTGGATGAACTCGGGTTGTTTACGAAGTTGACGCTATAACCTCCACTTTTAGGGTCCTGCTGAAACTGGAAATTGTCTGTAGAGAAACCAAACTTTCCTAGGACAGTATTTCCCAGTTCTTTCAGCTTGCCTAACATCTCTTCCTTTTCCTTTTCCATTTGCACCTTTATCCGTGGCGGTAAGCGTACCTGGGCCTGTTCACATTCTCTCCGGGTATATGTATTATCTGCAAGAGACTGTAAACGTTTGTAATCTTCCAATGCGTCCGACAGGGACGTGTATGATCCAATTTTTTCATTCGCCTGAGCTCGACGCAACAGAGCTTTCTGATATTCTGAATCCAGCTCCAGGGCTTTCGTGCACATAGCTCTGGCATCCTTGTAATTATTCTGTGATGCCGATGAAATAATGAGATGGTATTACACTCAAATGATTCCTCATGCTTTACCGATTTGAGATGACACGCGGCAATGTTGCCAAAGTAAACGGCTCTTTCCTTTGGTTTGACCATCGGGCAGACGATCAGTGCATTCTCGTATTCCTTAATGGCATCCTCGTACTTCGATTCTGCAAAGTAGCGATTGCCGGTCAGTTTATATTCGTTGGCTTCGTGCATGAGCCGCTGGTATGAACCAGGCGTGAGGAGATCGACAGTGAGCGCCACTGGTATTTTACCTCCAGCTCTTCAGGCTGATACTCGTTGCTGTCATAAAACACATCGTCATCAACGATGGTTGCTTCGGGCTTCTCTTTCTCGGGGGGCTCTTCTTGCTGGATCTCTTGTACAATGGCCATGACTGGAAAGGAGAAGTAACCCCGCAAAACGTGAGGATGTGGCTAGGCTCTCCAAGCCACGCTTTGTTTCCATCCACCATGACCCCTAAAAGCTCCCTTCTACAAACCCGACGGTTCTTTTTCGCCTAGTTAGTCTTGAACGAAGTTAAAAAAATTCTTCCATTTAGCTCAAGGCTATAGTGCAGTTTTCTCCTTTTGAGTTTGGCGCGTATACATCCTCGGACACCGTTCCGGTAACCGTTTGATTGCGCCTCTATAGCTCTCGCACATTCTTGTTGCTTCTGTCCTGTCCTCGGATGTGGGGAAGAGTTCCGAATGTGGCGGAATCGGTTTCACTATCACGGCTCCTTAGCCAACAACAGCTACTTTTCAAAAATGCAGTATTATTGAATAAGTTCTAATTCACGTGCGCTTTTACTATGCCTTGAACCGCGCTCGCATCTGATACCATATCCCTTCACTTGTTGTTCGGATCAATAAGCGCAATATAGTCTGTGTTTCTCAACAGAATTGTGCTTCATGGTGGCAAGGTCTAGCCTCCTTAACGGGCATAGGAATTCCGTCATAGTGATCCCTAAACTGAAGTCCTTCCTCTCGAAATCTGGCTATTAGGCTTGCCTTCGTGTATTTTCCCTCTCGTTCTGATTTCTGTGTATTACGGCACTATAAATTTGCAGTGATTGATTGGGGTCTCCATCTCATAGCTGACGGCAATATCATCGCTGCTGCGTGGTTGCAAGTACAAGTTATTGTTCGCCGCTGTGGGTAAATAGGTGGATTCCCGTGGTCACCTGTAGATTCGGCAACTGGTCCAATTGTCCTAGTGCGTCTCAGTATAAGGCATGGGAGCTCTCACACTGTCAGTTTGCTTTCAAAGTCGCTTGCCAGATCTTCTAGAGAATTCTTAAAAGTAGTAAATACTCTCCTACCGCTGAAATATTAGCGATCACTCTAGCTGTCGCGATTTCCGAGGCACGGCGGAAATTATATATTTATTGTGGCGATGTGCACAGTTACTCAAGTATCTCTACTATGGCCTGACGTGTCTAGAAGAAAGTAGAATCAAAGCTCTATTTAATGAAAGAGAGAATATGGAGAAAAGGAATAAAAAAAGTCAAGAAGTAGAACAAGGAAGGAATGAAAATTAGATATCCAGCAGCGGCCTTTCTTAATGTGAAGCCAGGATGACCAAAGAATAAGGAAGACTCCCGCTTCACAAGATGACTCCAGAATACCTACAATCTAACGTGGAGCCGATAGGTACCAGGATCTTCGTAGCAACGGGGAAGAGAAGAAGTGTATAGAGTCAAGACGCAGACAAACGTGCTCCCTCCTCTTCTCCCAAAGAAGGGTATTATAAGTTGGAATCACAGATTCTGTGATTTGAGTCACAAACAGCTGCCTAATTTTTAGCTCTGTCACAAGACGGGTCACAGCACTTCTCAATGGTTTGAAGTTGAGGGACAAAAGCGTTATGTGGCAGTTTCCTCTACATGACTGTAGAGAATACTATGTATTACCATTGATTGATGACTTCCGAACGTTACAGAACATGGGATTTCTTACTCGATGAAAACATAATGAAGAATTGAAGATAAACCCTACGTTACCAGAAGTAGGCGAACGACAATGACATTGAGAAACAGAATATAGTCCTGTATTGATCCATCTTGTCATACAGGTCTCAATGATTAGACAGATAACGGTTTAGTAAAGGAAAAGATTTGTCAATGCTTCAGCTCTCAGATACTCTGGTTCACAGAACGCTTTTTAAGCCCGTACAAAAAATACTTTAATGATAGTTATAAGCAAGAAAGAAAAAGAGAGATAAAAAATAGTTGTATGCAAAAAAAAGCTACACGCCCTCCGCCATGTAGCTATCGAGCTCTGCATCGAGCTCTTCCACCGTGGGAGGTGGCAGAGCCCGATACGGGCGGGCGGCGGGCAGAGTACGAGCTCACGTTGAACTCTACAGTGAAAGAGGCATAACGTTAGTACATGGCCACCGAGAGTTCTATTATATACCGATGCTTTTCTTTGAGTCTTACGTCTATAAAATGCAACACAGACTTGGGATCCGTCTAAGAAAAATCATGCAATGACAGATTTATCATACAAAGAGCAGGATCAGTGCATGATCGTACCAATACAATATGTATTTTATATCATCCTGTTTCATCACGGAAAACGTATCAATTACTTGATTTTCGCATAACGCTACGTACCTGCCAATCTGATAGTTGAGACCTTATTATCAAAGGTAGATCTGCCAAGCATAGACAAATGACAATCGCAATGCGAAACAACATATAGGATGACTCAGCTTTGTATTCGTATTCGAAGAGGATAAAGTAAAGTTTTAATGATTCATATTGTCACGAGTGTTTCATTTATCTCATCATCCGCAATTTATCACGGATCTGTAGAATCAGCACTGGATTCGTAAAGAAAATGAAGCATTGATAGCATGATCATAATACACGTTTAGTTGTATTCGTAAAGAGGGGTTCATCTTTTTTCGAGCACGGTTAAGCTATTCAAGTATAGGGTCCATTGGAATTTGCTTATTTATTTGCATCACATTGTCGTCCATGACCGTATCGAGTGAGACAGATATCAGATGAGAAAGCGTGGAAGAATGTCTTAAAACCAACAATTAGAGGTCAAGAAGCTACCGATTCTTGAGTTAAACAGGGAACGACAGTTCATTTACATTCTGATTTTCCGTTACATATGCTATTGATTTATACTCTCTTGTTTTCCATGACGGGACTGTATTGACATTTTCCGCATACTGCTGCTGTTACGAGTACGCAAGCTAATTACTTTCTATTCGCACCAGTATCGCGCACCTTAATCCACGCGATACTGGTGCGACATGCGTCATGTGCGACAACTCTGCGATATGTGCGACAATCCTTATCCATAGTGCCATCGAGAAACCCAGGCGTTGGAGATGCTGCATCCACATCGTCTTCAACCTTAACCGAGCTGTATATCTTATAATGGTGCATGTAAATTGCATCTGTATCAATGCTGAATGTAAACGGTTTCATTGCGTCCCTGACACATGTCATGTGTAACAGTCCTTTCTTCGGTACAGACAACCGAGGAACCATCAAGGTTATGCCTTGCTTAACATATGATTACCACGTCTTATGTCATGATCACACAACTGTTATCTTGCATGGAAAGGTAGAATATAGTAGCACACATCGATGTGCTTGTTCACTTCGCTCTGTAACGGGAGAGAAAATCCTTAATCGCATCATGCACCGACATACACCATCGGCAAAGGGATTTTGCTTTCTTCTTTTGTGGAGAAAATTGATGCATTACAGAGGGAATGTCTCATGAAGGAAACAACTGGTAAATTTTGTGAGAATGACCATGTTTCACTCCCTGGTGGTATAGATCGCAGGTTAGCCAGAACCTTTACACTTTCTTTCACAGATATATTTTTATTTTTATTTTTATGTTTGAAGAATCAAACAAGCTATCACACATACGTCTTTAGAAACACGCTAAGTGTAGATGGTACTAACGGTTCATATATAGTCACTACAATCATTATTACTACTGTTACAACGACGACAACAGCGACAGCAACAACAACAGCAACAACAACAGCAACAACAAAAAAGAACCAGCAAAAACCAATCAAAACCATCAAAAAGAACTCACATTTTTTTTTTAGTTTTCTTACTTTCTTTATCTGTTAGGTACAGAGAAAGGAGCAACAAGAAGTGTTATAGTGTATCTGCATGGTAAGCTATGGCTCAATCAATATAGCTTGTAATAACATGATCCTATTACAGCTCCCGAATCTGACTTTCAGTGGACAACCTGAAATCGACATGTCAGATGCGCTCAGCCGCACCCCCACGCAAGGCTATGCAGACTACATGAGAGGTGTAGTGGGTTCAGCCGAGGGCTGCCTATCTCAAAAGGAAACTTCAAGAGGTCACTGAACTGGCTACGACAACGAGGAATTGAGCCAGTCGCTAAAGTCACCAGCGAATCCTCACGAGAAGCCACTCTATCCTTCACTGTGGCTCGATGTTTGAATACCAAGCAAAGCGGCGTCCAAGTCCTGCTGCCTTCAGGCTGCCGCATCCCTGCGAATGGCATACTGCGTTTGACTGCCATTGCAAAGGTCCAGAAGCCAAAGGTAATTGGAAACAACAGTGCCCTTCTCAACGTGTCCCTTCTTCATCAAGTCGATTCTTACACAGGAACAAGTCGATGGATACCGTTGGGAGTGAAACGATACACCTCTCCGCGACCTCGAAGGGTCAGAGGCGCAACCGGCAAGTTTCCCCAGTGTACCCCTGCTGCTGTCCTAAGGCGCTCTTCTGAGCGCAAGCGAAAGGCGCCATCCTCGCTTGGTGTGTCCAACCAAGTTATCAAAGAAGAATTGCAAAAGACCATGTATGTACAATCAAGAAATCTATCTACGGTGGACTAAAGTATGCTTGTAGCAACCGAAGGATGAATCTCGAATTCACCAAAATCACGAGAAACAAGAAGCCTACGGAAAAAAGTCTGCAAAGATTCAAAGAAAAGTTCATGAACCGAAAGAAGACCCCAAAAGGGATCATTACAAGTAGTACCGGCTCAGATTGCCTTTACAGCACCCTCAAGGCTTCTTATGGTACGACAGCCACCCCAAAAGGCCTTGAAGGGAGGGTTCAACAAGCACGCGTCACCCCCTTGAAGCAATGGAACCAGATAGCGAAGGTATTCTACGACCAACAAGTCCGCAAGCTGCGAAAAGGAAAAGAGCCGGCGGTCTCAGAATCAAGCAGCAGAAAGAGAAAATTCAAGGACATAAGTAGCGACAACGAAGAAGGCGATGATGACAGCCACAAAGAGACTTCTGACAGTGACGACAGTGACGACGAAGGAGAAAGCCATAAGAAGGAAATTCGAGTAGCCACCACGAGCCTCAGAAACCTAGTACGACCTGAGGTGGAATACGACACCGTGAAAAGGCTCGTAACGGAAGCGCAAGAGAACAATTCGAGGGTGATGAATACCATGGGCACCGTTTTGGGATATTTTACGGAGATGGTATTGCTGTGCTTGTATATAAACGCAAATCTAATAGTTCCTGTAGATCCTTCACGGAGACGTGTACGACCATATCGGCTTCACGGAGCACAGCAACCATGTCGACCTCGCTAAAGTCTTCCCTCGGGGATATGATTTCGGGGACTTTGGACCAGTACACGAAATTTCTTTGCCGTTTGAAAATGCAGGTGATGTTGAGAAACTGAACATATTTAACTTCGCTCACTTTCAAAACATGTTTTACACATGCATTGGTGCCTCCACGTCACAGCAAGTGTAAGTTATGCACCAAGTCGAGGTACAGATTGGCTTACCCGTTGAATACAGATCAAAGTCGTGGCGTAATATCAATACCGCGCTATCCTCCCGGGTCGAACCAGATGATGATGCAGTGACCTCACCCTTCCAAGCTCACGCAATCAAGGAATTATATACTGCTGCCAACAACATGTACAACGGCGCTTTGTACCAAAGGTCACTGACGAATATTATCCGTCTCCTGCTACGAATAAATCTCGCACCCAAGCGAATGCAAAGATACCTCGATATCACGAAAAAGGAAGCGGAGGAAAAAGCAGCACGACAGGAAAAGCAGAAGCGACAGGAGTTAGGCCGGCAGATGAGATCGAACAGGCTGTATTGGACCCGGGAGCTCAAGAAAGCGGTATCAAAAGGTCGTCCTCCAGAGGTTATCCAGAAGATTGAACGGAAAATCTCTGTGAATCAGCCGCAAAGGGTGCGGGAGAAGGCAGCAAGGAAGGGTGAAACAGGAGACGTAAGTCTGCTGCTGAAGACGAATACGAGGGCCATGTAATTGATGACACTGAGGACGACCTCGTCAGCGCTAGCGAAGATGAAGATGAAGACGCTGACGAAGAGCCTGCCGGCCCCAGTACACGTACGACCGCTTCTGCCAAAGAGACCCCCGCTCGTGTCATCCGTGCCCTCGTCGCGATTATTCGAATGCTTGTGGAATCACCGAAGATTACGCGAGTGATTACAGTCGGAGACGTCGAGAAAGCTGCGTACCGTGGAACAAAGTTTACCGATCAAGAAAAGGAGGTAGCAGCACATATCGCAAATTTCCTCCGACCGTACGTGCCACGCCGAGCCGAAGCCGACGAACCGCCAACGAAGCATATCCTGACTGTACTACCCATAGCAACATTGTCGAACGTGGTCAGTCAGATACTACAAATGGACAAACGCGTGAACAAACTGTCTGTCGAGATAAGCGAAAAATGGAGTCTATTCCTCTCTCTCTCCGTTGTTTACAAGATCATGCGCGATAGCTACGATATTCCCAATGCACAGGATACCGGCTTTATTACTAGCGAACTGCAAGCCAGGATGGAGAAAGAGACCACTATGGGAGCCTTCTTCCAAGTCGACAAAATCAAACGCATGATGAACCGTCGCCACCTATCATGTCGGTGGAAATTGGAATTCGTCAACGAGTGGGCCGTGCGAATCTTAGGAACGGTGGATCAGACAAGGCCTCATCAAGTTTCAGCTGTGGAGAGACGCAGAGGCTTCCCTTCGTTTGAACAAACGTCACAGGAGCCTCTCCCAGATAAGAATCAACTGGAACGGCAAATCGAGAGGAACAAT
>JNDT01001892.1:0-92848 GCA_000697055.1 Saksenaea vasiformis B4078 | reverse complement strand
GATGAAGCTCAGCATACAAGTGGGCGAAATTGATCCAATAGTATAACGTGGTTGAATAAAAAAAATCGCTCGAGGTTCCTGAATTTTACCGGAAAATGCAAAATTGGATGCCAAAAACATTTGTCAAGGATCCCAGATAACACAAAAAGGATCCTAAACTCTGATATAGGTTATTGAATGTTGTGAAAAACGACAAAATGGTTTCTGTAGGTTATTGGATGTCGCGAAAGAAGACAAAAAGTTTCCCTTGAGTTTCTAGAGGTACAAGTTCAGATACTGGAGGTTCTCAAGAGACAACTGTGGACTAGTTCTGTAATAATGCTGGAGGTTCTTGTTGGTTATTGGGTTTCTAGGTACGTATTTTTTTGTCACAGGAAAGTAGTACACACGGAACCAAGTACGGGAGGAACCTAAAGGGACAGACGATAACTATTTCCCATGGTGTCAGTGGGGCGGAATAAAAAGCGTGTCATGTCGTTTTGGCTGTAGACGACACTGCTGTTACTGGGCTTGATGCGGTAGGTGACCAAACCAGCAACGAAGCCGCTCTGGCGGTGCTCATTGAAAAATACAGAGGCGGAGACATGGTTGTTGAAATGCAAATATCCGCAACTGTAATAAAAGCTTCATTAGTACAGGGATTACGCTGTATCATTACGAATTTATGTCTACGTGGCTGGTTGATTCTTTGCACAATGGAGGATGGTCGTGTCTCATCGGAACGTGCGAAAGTTTAGTAAATGCTGCATGTTCGCACATCACACGTCATTTCTTTCAAACGACCCTTCTAAATAAAACGAGTGCGTCCTCTTTAGAAGCGTTTATGCTATCGTACAGCGGCGATCGTTTCAATCAATCATATTTCTTAGAACATCGGCGGCCGCTCAAACGTTGCATATTTATTCGTCATCTTTTGATTCGGAAAACAATCTCATATCTACAAAACTTCTGAACATCCGCCAGTACAGAAAAAAAAAAAGGAAATATGAGATAGAGACACAAGTATAAACAAAGGAAGAGATCATTTGTTGAAGGCCCTTTAAGTCACCAGCACCTTTCCTCATCGTTTAAACAAATGTTCTCTTTAGGATTGTTATTGTAAGAAAAAGAAAAATAAGTGATTACGACAACTGTGGTCATGAAGAAAAAAAATCATATACAATTATATGAACTTACCTGATTAGCGCTTACCTGATTTCCATCACTGCACGATTGACTTCTGATGAAGTCGTTGGTTATCATTACATGGGCACTTTATTTCGGCATTTATCCCAGCACTTGTAAGAATGCGAGACAAATCCTTTGAAATGACTTTCTTCACACTGTTGCAGGCTTCTGTAATCCTCTTGGACAAAGTGTCTTCCTGCAAAAACCTATAACGCTTAACCTTACTCTTTGCCACTGCCCAGAATTGTTCAATTGGAAGATACACACATTTATATCCTCGATACTCAATATACTTCGTTATGTTTTCATGCATGTGAATGGGTGCATTATCCATAACAATATAGTGGCGTTTCATATGTTGGAAGCACTGTACATACTGCTCCTCTGTAAACGCACTTTGCTAGGGTCTATCAGGTTTTTAACGATTAACAAAATAAGCTCAGGATATCTTTGTGGCGTAATATGCCGCAATTTGTGTAAGTTTTATTTTTAACCCATTATACACATCTTCTTATATTTTACAATAATAACCAGTGGGTCACTATCCCGTATTTACAATTGTATCGTGACCGATTTCTTTTTCTTTTCTTCAATAGTACATGTTGTACGACATGTACATGGTGGAGGTGAGGTGGTATCTGTGGAGGGCGCGATGATTTTTTCAAACTCGCACATGCAATTCTCCTGGTTGGACTGTAAAATGTCCTCTAGCTGGCGATTGGCTTCCTCGCTGTCAGCGTAATTGTCCTCCTCCTCATCGATATCTGTATGATAGTCGGTGACTGTCTCACAATCATTAATGCTTGCAATATCACTGACATCGTCGTCAATTTCGTCATCATCATCATCGTCCTCCTCCTCATCATCATCGTCATCGTCGTCATCTTCACTTTCAATCCATTCGACAAGCTTTCGTGTAACGTCGCGCAAAGCAATCGCCAAGGACTCCACACCTGGAACGGTCTTCCACCAAGATGTTACCGCTTCGCCTTCGACAATGTCATGTTGGTATAACATGAATAGCAGACGATGAAAGTTTTTTGCCACGTTTTCAGATGCCTTCATTGTTTCAGACGATAGCACGATTTCGGCAGCATTGAGAAAGGTAAGTTGGTCTTCATCTCCGTACACGTAGCGCTCTAAGATCGGTTTCCAAAAAGTCAAGAACTTTTCTTGTACACCAGTCTTCATCAGTTCGGCAGTGCCCGCGGCATCTGCTTTTGCATGATAAACAGTGTCGCCAATCCAGGACATAAAGGCTGTAGAAAGGGTTCGTAGAAGAACGTCCGAGGAGGGGTCGTACTTCAACATCAAATCATCGAGCTCCAAATTAGCACGAGCACCAGTCAGGCGAGCAACAAGGGCTTGGCGAAGGTAAGAATTTGCAAGCGTTTCAAATAAAACTTCATCACCGGCTTCGTCTTCATCTTCGTCTTCTTCGTCTTCTTCGTCTTCTTCCTGATTTGTGGTATCGTTCATCATGCCGAAACGTTCGCCGCGATCTCCTTGTAGCATGTCCATATCGGTAGGGGTGAGGAACTCCTCTTCATCATTGCTGTCATGTGTCACATAAGGGGCGACTTGACAAGATAGGCCATTGGCTGATTTACGCCTTTCTATATCCAGCTGGTTACGTAAATCTTCTATCATATCTTGACGATCAAGCAAATCGATGTCGAGTTTTGTAATTTTATCTTTGGCATCATCATAAAAACGTAGATGACATTCCTCGGCGATCTTCCGGGACTCTCGTTCCATGCGAAGATCATTTTTCAGGATGTCAACACTGTTTCGTAATGCGGCGTTTTCTGAGCGCAACCGGCGAATTTGACGTAACAACCGCTGGGTTGACATCTTTTTGTTTTTACGCAGCGGAGTGTCAGAATGGGACGTTGAGTTGGAATCGAAGGTTCCTCCAGAAGAGGAAGAACAGCTCCCAGAATCTTCAATGTATCGACATTGGCGTCGATCTGGGCGACGGAAAATTTCCCACGCAGGGACCTGTCGTTGCATCGGAGAATACTCGAGTTGGGGGGAGGGTGGCTTGGTAGGCGTTTGTGGTGGAGCTACACAAATAGCAGAACAAAAAAAAAAGGAAGGTTGTGTCAGTAAAGTTTCAGCTAAATGAAATAGACTTACGATGAGAGCAGCCTGCAGAGCATCTATAAATAGCTGCAGAAACAACAAGAGGAATCGAGCTGGCGGGTGAGTGAAGAGGGGAGTCGGTGCGGCGGTGAGGTGAAAATGGAAAATATTTGACAAGGACTTCGTTGGATGTTTGCTCAGTCGGTGCTACAAATAGCAAGCACGAGTTATGCATGTGTTTTAGGTAAAAAGTGGTGGTTCACTAAACTTACTGCGAGGAAGAGAATGACCAGCAGAAAATCTATAAATGGATGCATTGACTACAATCGATGCGGTAGGATGTTGTGGAGAGGTTACTGAACCGTCGATGAAATGATCGTAAACAGCGTTCATCATCATGATTTGTTGTGTTTAGTATTGAATAATAAAAGAGCCGAAAAAGACTTTGACGTTAATAGCAAAGACGTTGGACAAACAGAGCATAATAAACTATAAAAAAGATAGTTGCTTTTTGTTTTGAAGAAAAAAGGTAAATCATATCTTCCTTTTTATATCTCAGTAGATAGAACCTACCAGATAAGAAAAAAAGCTGATAGCGTTATTTTTCACAGCGAGATCACAGGATAAAACCAACTCTCTTCTGTGGAGAAGGGGGGAAAGAAAAAAACCAATAAATACCGCATCCGAAAGAGCTTAAAATTTCAAGCCCTATTCTGGGTTTCAAATCGGGGCCATGACTCATTCGATGACGTAGCAAAAACCCTTCCATCCGCCTCCTGCTTTTTCCGACAGTTGGATGGCTTTACATAAGCAGCGCTGAACATAATCCCCCCATTACAAATACACATTTCTGCACCTGAAGCTAATTCGAGTTATGCACTGACTCAGCCAAATGTAAGATAGCAATTTCCAGAACAAAATCTATTTGAAAGTGTCCCGGCTTATCATTTTCTGAGAAAAAGAAGGACAAAAAGGGTATTTTTAGGAGGAGGATGACGACGACTCTTCCTCTTTTGTTTCATTCTTCTTTCCATACAGAATTTCATAGCGTTGTCTGGTGACTTCATCCAACAATTCAGCCCTTCCTCTACGTTCGTATTGCACAAGATATCTGTCTGACTTGTGAGCACCACCACCCAAGCCAGCCGCCATCACAATATAGAACTATAGATAATAGTATGTAACAAATGAGCATTCTATCCCAAGAACGAAGGTACATTACTTTGTACTGCAATCGAAGCCCACGGTACCAAGGCCAAGTGGCATGCATTAGAACAGAAGCTAGTAATCCGACAGCGCCCCATTGAGCGACGCCAACGGCAAAACCTTTCATAGCATATCGACTTGCAGCTTCTTGCTCAGTGTTATTAGCCAAGCGCATGTTGATGGAATGGACTGTGTGGGGGAGTTCTGCAAAACCCTTGTTGCGGCTATTTTTTGTGACCCCGGCAAAATCGAAGTCAGACAATGTTTGTGCTGATCAAAAACGAAGCCAAAGGGGACATATTAACTTTCTAAACCGAATGATAAGTTACTTGCTCAGCATGAGAGCTCCTCAGCAACGATTTCATCCTCCCATAACGTCTGAGCCATGATTCTTTGTGTTCTATGCCAGCAGCGGCGAAGTTGCTCAGCAGAGTAAAGATCAGTTTGATAAACGCTATATCAGATTTACAATCTTTTCAAGTAACCGGGTATTACCGATGAGGGTCCCTTGAACTAAGCTCAGTAAAAATAGCACAATTTTCATCAACTTTGTATTAAAGTGTTAATGAAAAACGCACGTTTTTGCATCCGGTAAGGCCAATCGAATGATTTTTCGTCTGATTACAGGCATATCTTTAACGTATCCTCTTCCAAATTTCTCATAGATGCTGTTTCGCCTAATGCATTGACTTGTGTCGGATGAGTTACGATGTTTCATATACGTGACGGAAATGGTACATCACGTAGCAGCGAGAGGCGTAACGAACAATGATAGCATGTTTATTATCTACATTCTAAATTTTCACGAGTGTCAATTTCCTTTCAGTCGTGAATCACCATTTCACTAAATTAACTGCAATCGCGTTTTCGTACCACATTGCTCGCATGTTCCGGTCGACATGAATTCATCCACGACGCATTTTGGTCACGTACGATGACGTATTATTCGCTTGATGTTAAGTTGCCATGGACGAATGACAGAATGCCTTGCTAACTGTACGGAGACAAAACTATGTCGGTTATTGTAAACGATAATGTCACTTCATTTAATGTTGATACAACGAATGATGACAAATGAACAGATAGTGATGCGTGCTTGTAGCTACGTTTCCTGAAAGGTATGAAAGAATGTCATGCAGTGAAAATAAGTCCCATCGCACGACAGGATGTCCATAATTAAAGAGCTTGGCACCATTTCTTTTACAGCTGCTTGGCAGGCTCACGAAACACCCCGCTTTCGCATTGAGTTGCTTGCAGGATGCTTCATTGATCACAATAAACTTCGTGTACATGCATATCGGGGGCCGCTCCTGGTTCTTGTTGAAATTCTCACCAGTATCTGTAGCACTTCGATATGACGCTGCCATTGTTACTTAGATCATCCCCGCCATAGGTCATTAGCAAGGCATTTCGCTAACAAGATCTAAAGATGTGTTTGTGTGTGTATAAGCCCTTTTTCTGTGAAGCACTCTCGCTATCGGATGTTACAAATATATATGATGCTTTCGAACGTCTCAGCGTTATTTCAGCTTACGGAAACGAAGATGCTTATCGGAACAAAGACAGGGATATACAGAATTTTAAGGACTGTGTGGCAAACACACGAACCTGACGCTTGTTCGAACAACGGTTCATGCGGTAGATACCGGTGATCAACAGATTTTGATACAGACTCGTGAGTGTAGAGAAACACAAGTACTTGTCACATTCTCAACCAGATATGCTCTTGCTATGAGTAGTTGTTAGTGTACAGCTATTTGAAAATGGTGAACAACTGTTATTTATCGCATTTCCCTTTGTGAACGCAGTTGCTACATAAAGATACCTAAAAGGCAGTTTCAATTTGACAAACACAAATACGAAAAGTACGCTTTGACAAAGGATCATTGAGGTTGCAGTGTGTTTCCTTGTATTCAGTACATCCAGGTTTGTTGATGAAGCGTAGGGGTCGTTTATTGTTATTGAAAACGTCCGTATCCACCATAATCAATACAAACAAATTGGCGAAAACAAAAGCATCACGTATGCGCTAACAGCATGCCGAGTTTGTACTCCTCAGCATGTAAATGGTGTGAAGCGAGAGCCATCTCTATTTCTTTGCTCGACAAAGAGGGTCAGACGGAGGACTTCATATAGGAGTGCGGTTCAGAAACCGATATCTCGGGAACCGTGGTTCAATGATATCATTTTGCATGGAGTATCTAAAAATGGAAATCTGTGATAGATGTCAGGATCGGATTCATCATTGCTTTCCTGGCCTTTGGCTTACGTAGCTATTGTTTTATCTAAGCAATTAATTTCGCGACAGTTCCCATTTTGTATGATATAATATTTATAGGGAAGAGAAGCCGCAGCAATCAACGATATTTATACATAGAGTGTATTCCTTCTTGAATGACACACAGAGAACATTCCCATTATTTCATATTAGATATTCCACTGAGCTTCGAACATATTGTTGACCTTATCGATATGATTACCGAAAGATGCCACGGAGCAGACTCCATTATCTTCTGTGGACGTCTTGGGCTCACAGACGGTGTCTGGATAGCCCTAATTTTCGTTAACACTGTGGTTCCAAAGCGTGACTCGCAAGACCTAATTCAATACTTACTTGTCAAACGAGTGACCAGATGGCAGTGCCTCACTGCTGAGCTGTCCGAGACAGCGCTTCGGGACGAGACGTTAACTGACATCCGGATTCAATGTAACGGACAAGTATCTCACGCATGTTACGGCCGGCATTAACGTCTCTGTTCCAAAACTAATGTAATGTTAGAGACTTAGCATATCCTACTAATCATATCACTTACCAAAGGTGTCATCTCTCCTTGCCTATCATATACGCACTGGGGACACAGCCGAATGGGATAGACAATGTTCCGGAAATCGGTTGGAGCTATTAAGGTGGTTAGTCAGAGACAATGTACCAAGACTGTACCTAGTTGACGCCTGTCAGGGCATTCGCATGTAGCGTGCAATACTTCATCGTTTTCGTCGAGACAGTATTGCCGCTTTCGTTTGTTCGGGCGCTTGCTTAGGTACTTTTTTCTAATGAACGATTTCTAATGTTTAGCCTTTCGTCGCGTTTGGTCACATATTATACATACTTGTGGTTGCAAATGAGTAGGTTAGGATCACGCAGTTGGACAGTATCGTTATGACAGACGCTACAGACCCTGCTGGTCTTATACTCATCTACACATATCACCGGGCATCGCCGAGCCAAGACTTTGCGAAACGTCTACATAGAATAGCAATTAAAAATTCAATATCAACATGAATCAAAATACTTGCCTTGACCGGCAGAGGACCATACGTCGTATACGTGCCGGTATGAAGGTCCGCGTCACCATAAGCGATTAGAACCCGGCGCTGGTCCCGTTGGCCGCCTCCCTGATTTCGCCGGTGCTGCTGGCGTCTTCGTTTTCGTTGCCTCTTGTTCTCTTTGTGTACATGTTGGATAGGTGGCTATTCGCATAACGATGAATGTACACGTATGATGCATTGATGGGCTTACCAAACTTGTATTAGGATAGAAGCCTGCAGCTTGATCCGCAATAACGTCCATTGTCATTTTTCTCGCAGACTCCAGGAGCCCACGTCTTTCTCTATGATGATAATGACGATTGTATTCCTCAGTCCTAGCAAAATCCTTTTAGAACAGACACATACGAGCGGTATATATTTCAGAAAGTACCTATTCTTCTCCGCAAATTGCGTCGAAAGATAGCTCTGAAACCCTAAAATCGAAGCCTGCGTGCTTGGATGCTCCGCCAGACGATCATACACCTGCTGCATATTCGCAGCTAAGCGATTCTTCCGCTCCATTTGAAGACTCCAAGTGAACTTGGAGCAGTTCCTGGAAATTGATATGGTTATCACACCATGGCGAACATCATCCTGCTATATTACTGGTAATAATCATTCGTGACCTTAAACGTATGGTGCTGCCTTGTTTCCCGATCACGTAAGTTATCCGCCGTGTCAACAGAAGTTACCAGGGATCGGATGCCTATATTACATATAGCTATCACTGAATTTTTTTCAAAGCAGTGACATACCTGGGTCAATCCCCACTATGCGGGTCAACCCGGGGTCTAGGTCTTGTGCTGCAGTAAAACCTGTGGGTTCCTTGTTTAAGTGGTATAAACCACGTTGGACAACAGACATGTCTCTATTTCGGGGCAAGAATTGGAAGTCTCTTCTGGATGAAGGGTAAGAAGCTGAGACGCAGATATCCCATTAGTTGCTTCATAATGTGGCAAACATTAATCATACCTCGATTGGGCCTGCGAGACTTGAATCTGATAGCTGCCATCACACCGTCTGTTTCGAAACCGTAGTCAAATTCGATTTGTGGAAGCTGTTCGTTGTTTTCTCCTAAGCAAAGAGCGATGAAATCAGCATTTACATGTGATCGATTATAAGCAAACCTTGCGAACGCCAGCGCTTAGGCATGACACGGTCTATACAGAAAATCTCTTCCCAAAGCTGCTCACGGTAAACTGCGCTCCGATGGGCACTGGAAAAAGTACGAGGATTATGTAACGGAGGCTTTTGGATGGCCAGTTAGTTTTCATTCACTTTTCTTGTAGACCACTTACGAAGAGGTGATCCGGGAGGTCCACAGCAACACCTTGTAAAATCCAATATAGGATGGGGTGGGGAACCGGCACATATCCTATAGCGTGCATGTTGGACCACGATACCTAAGTAAAGGCTTTCGCTCATTCAACCATACCTATTTGATTCTTTGCTAGTGGAAGAAGGGACCAACCTTCTCCATCATACTCGTTTGATTGTTTAAGCAGCTGGAAAGAATATCGTAGCATGGAGGGGAGTAAACTTTCCTTCTGGTCATCGCTCAGGTCGCCTGAAATATCCATGTTGCCGAAGTTTTCTGTGTAGACCCAGAGAAACTCCCTATAAAACATGGAGCAGTTAACGATAGATAATCATGAAATGGTTAACAATCATATCAAAACCTACGTATAGAACGCTTCGAACTCTGCAATCGCATCAGTACCAAACGCTGGCCATGCGTTATAGTCGAAATTGTTCTGTGCCAAGACTGCGTTCGTGCAACGAGATGCTAGAATTACCAACATCACGTTAGCTACCGTAGAGAAAATGAATAAGATATAATACCTAGGCCATTCACATTGTGGTATTGGGTTTGAGGATACCGTTCGAAAAGGCGAAGAAAAAATGCTTTAAATGTTCTTCTCATATAGACTGGGAGATTTGTCGTGACATGTTCAAAGGTGTCTACGAAGACGAAAAAACATAAATATACAACTGCCTTTTTGCCTCTTTGATATTAAGCGCTCACTGGCAGTTATTTTCCCTGCAAACGAAGGAGCCAGGTCTCTTAAGACGTGGGTCAGTCTCGGGAGAGAATAGTTTTCTAATAATGTATGAATAATCTTAAAAATTGTAAGTTCATTTATGCACCTTCTGATGCTTGTGGATTGAATCTGCACAAATCAAACACGGTCTCAAAAGTTTCTCTTAGGTCAACGCACCATCGGTAGGGGGACTATAAAGTATAGAAGACAAAGAAATTTAGTCAGCTGATTGCACAATTATAACAACATCATACAAAAGCTACTCTGATATTAGCGTGGGGTTCTCGTCGCAATACCATCTTGAAAGCAGCAGTGAAGAAATATTCCTTCGAAATCGGAGGGAAAAGTTCTATTTGGCCTTCAAGCCAACGACGAATGTGGAGATTGACAAGAAACATCGCACACTGGCAAGCAGCGGCGTATTCTTCCGCAAGTGCCCGAAAAGCAACCTATATCAACGGACTTAGCTTTTGTCCAGAGAAAGTCGGAATACACATATACCCTTAGGTGCTTATAGTCCTCTCGCAGAAAGCTGGACAGTTTTAGTTTTCGTACAAACGAATAATCACGACCAGGGAGATCGGATAGAGGACTGTGCTGATATCCATATCGTCTCCGACGGCGAGGTGGTCCCTGAACCTCCTCCATGATAAAGGCAAAAACGACAAAATAAGAAAATGAGGACTAAAATGTGGTGGTCGTTCCTATCTTATAGTTCACTATACAAAGAAATCACTGTTGTTGATCTATCACCAGATCACCAGATCTCTTACAAACAATATCTAATCCGACCCGCACCTTTTGGAGCCATAGCTTGTAGTTCCTAAGAAAAAGGATCTATCATACTGTGGATGTTCAATCTATCACACCATGGATGAGACATGTTTAGGGCACGTTTTATTCAAGTCAAACATTTTCAGCACCTCTCTTCATGCGCGAACATATGAAATTAGTAGCAGAGAAAACGGACAGAAATCCTTTAAGACCGTTTACAGAGATTTATTCAAAATAAAAGTGCCGTCTTTTCCAGCTCTATCTAAGTATTATATCTATACTAACTGATGCTAAACAGGCGCTGTTGTCTTCTCGATAATAAAACATGATGATTTGACTGGCAGTTTCTTTTCTAGGCATAAATCCGGATTTATGCGCATTCGCTATTCATTGTCCAAGACCATCAGAAACATGAGTGATGAGAAATTTAGAGACATGCCTTGTGACCTACAGGCTACGTGTAGTCAAACACAGTAGAGATAACCTACTATCTTATGCTCCCTGTGATGAGAACTGTAGCTGGCAATGTACTCGTATGCAGATACTAGTCCATCGAACACAATTCCACGCAATCATTGTATATACACTATTCTTTAAACACTTTGCACTTCGAGATGTGCCGTCGTAATCGTTTTTATCTCCAAACGAGGAAAATGTCGATTTGCTATCCTTATTATATTAGAAACTCCATCCAGGCTCCCCGCTGTTCTTCTGTCACAATCCGTTTGGAATTACGCGGGAAACGACGTTAGTTAAATATCGTGTCGAGTAGTACAAAATCCAAATAAAGGGATGCGTACTGCATGACATACTCATTCGAAAATCCACTACCAAACATGCAGCAAGATATATCATATCAGGTGATGATGCTCGCCAATGGCTCGAGAAAATGGAGCAGGTCCCATTCAGGAATGAAAGCAGCTACGCATCGTATTCATCGACTATCGAGATACTGCTCCGCGGTGAGAAAGTATTGCAGGAAACTGTCCTGATAAGGAGCACGGTGGAACTTTGATAATTTCATTGTCATGTCCCAAGTATGATCGACTGCACCGTTTACATTGATATCTGTACAACATGATATAGAAATTGTCATGCATATCAAAAACTTTTCTTGCAACTGGTCTGTCTGCCCAGCCACACACGCGAAAATCTCCAGAGCATTGAGGGCACTTGAGATCCTTGATGAGCAGATGGACTAGCCACACAAATACGCGAGGATGGTAAAGCGGTGAAGGGTCTAATCTTTTTCGGCCACGGAGAGCAAAGTACGGACTAGGTAGTATCACCCAATAACTCTAATTCTGACAGCATTTGGGAATATTCTTAGGTGATTGTTCCATTTCCTGCTTTAGTCTATCTCGCAAGCTAGCCAGGTACTGAACGTGCAGCGATCCATCTGACGCCTCGTCATTACTATTGTCTTCTCTTGGAGAGAGTCCCTCTGGAATTGATTGGGTTTCTTCCATCGAAGCCAATCCCATTCTATTGACCTCATCAGACGAGTGGTCTGTTAACTTTTATCATTAATGTATATTTCACGAGAATTCAACAGTAATACATACACAGATTGAAACCAGATATTGAAGGCGAAGGTGTTGGATCTTGCTGAGATGAGTGGCTTCGATTGTAATCCATTATAATTAGAAAAAAGATTATGGAATTAGAGTCAAAAGTGGACGCTATATAAGCTATTTCTATGAGGAACCAAAAGCATTTGCTTGTCCCAAAAAAGGACCGATTGTCAAACGATCAACAAACTTTTAATCCGCACTTTGTTTTACCATATTTTATTCGCCAGCAGAGAAGGTCCGCACTTTGTTCTAAAGAGATGATTGGGGTAGGGATTACTCCACACTTTGTTCTAGAGCTGTCATTCGCTCAAATTGGTCCAGGAATACACTGCCAGCCACGTCTTGGAAACGGTCGGAAATTGAAGCTTTGAACAAATGAACCGCTCTAGCCGAGTAAAAGAAAACCCGAGAAGCTTGTCCACTAAGAAATTCGTATTGGCTAATCCATTTTGAAGAACGAAAGAAAATAGACTAACGGAAGAAGCAGCTAAAGAAATATTGCTCTTCTTCATTAAACGCCCATGGTTTCAAATAAGGAAATAGACAGTGCCACCGAGCTACAGGCGATGCTGCAGCGCCTGCAGGAACTTGTTGTTGACTGTACGCCACTTAAAAGTTGTGCCACGTGCTTGATTAACACTGTGCGGTTCACTTATTAGACGTGCGTCAGGGTCAGAATGGGGACACTGCTGTCGTGAATTACCATACACCGGAAGACCTTTATAAAGCGGTCGACCTTTCACTTCCAGAAAAGGGTTGCGGTGTTGACGGTATGCAACAGGAAAAAAAGGCATTCCAAGTTTCCACTGACATGGAGGTACACAGGTACATTCGACTTGATCAAGTCCACACTCAACTATAGCGTCAACTCATGGAATCCTCGCTTTATGGACAAACTATATGCGGGCACGAATCCCATTGGAGTCATTTCAGAGCTTTTGTTGGCTGTGTTGAACAGCAATGCTCATGTGTATAGCTGTTCTCCAGTGTTGACGCTTATGGAAATTGAGGTCACCAAAGCCGTGGGGCAATTATTGAACATGGGCAAAGTGAGTAAAAGCAGAGAAGAGAACAAACGTTTCTTTTTTTTTTAACTCCTTCAAAAAAAAAAAGGATGCTGGTGGTCTACTGTGCCCTGGTGGTTCAGCCTCCAATTTACTGGCCATGGTCACAGCCCGTAACAAACTTTATCCTTCGACCAAAACGCAAGGCTACTTTCCTAAGCCTATCAATCCCAAAGCGGAATACGGGATCCTTAAAGTATTTACCTCGACCCACAGTCATTACAGCATCGATAAGGCTGCCTTGGTCCTTGGGCTTGGTACAGAAAATGTTGTTAAAGTACCTGTAGACGATCAAGGACGCATGCGTGTCGACGAACTAGGTATTTCTAACAAATGACACGATGACTGATTCTAAATTCGTTTCCTTTTCATAAAAAAAATAGAGCGTTTAATTCAAGAAAGTATCGAGCGGGGCGAGACGCCATTTTTTATTAATGCAACTGCCGGTACCACTGTATTGGTAAAAATAATATAGCGTTGAGGTGTCACTGTTAGATATAAACGTGCTTAATGACCATCTAGGGCGCCTTTGATCCCATACGCAAGATATCCAAGGTTGCAAGACAGTATCAGTGTTGGCTCCATGTGGACGGTTCATGGGGTGGATCTGTTGTCTTCTCTGAAAAAGTGATGCAAACAAAAGATTGGCTCGATGGCTCAGAACTGGTATGATCCTTCTTGTTTGGGTAGCAAACCAAAGAACTCAAAAAAAAAAACTTTTTCTTTTAGGCTGATACATTTACGCTCAATCCTCACAAACTTTTGGGTGTTCCCTTGCAGTGTTCAATGCTAGTGACACCACATCAAGGTCATCTCTTGTTTGCACAAACCAATACGTTGAAAGCGGATTATCTATTTCATGGTAATCCTTTCGATTTGGGTGCAGGTACAATCGGTTGTGGAAGACGTCCAGACGCAGCCAAGATATTTTTAGCTTGGAAATTTTACGGTCGAAAAGGCCTGGGAGACCGAATTGACAAGGCTCTTGAAGCTGCTGCTGCATTGACAGATGTCGTCAGAGAGCGACAGGACCGAGGATTCCTGTTAGTTAAAGATCCTAGTCCATTCTTGCAAGTATGCTTTTGGTTTGTACCCCCTGGTGTAAGCAAGAATGAGCTATCAGCAGTGACCCGTTTACTTCACAAGCATGTTAACCAAAAAGGCGACTTTTTGGTGGATCATGCACCTTTACATGATCAACCGGACTTTTTCCGCGTCGTGATCAATGCACCTACAGTGAACGTTCATCGAGACTTGGTACAATTACTGGATGCAATTGAGGAAACGAGTCGTAGAGTTACATGGAAGCAAGCTCTTCAAACCAATTAGATTCGAATAAAGTTACCAAAGACTTGTAGTCAGACTTAGTAATCAGTGCCACCGCATGCGGAGATCAACCTCATGCACACACAAAACCCTGTTAATATGGCTAGTCTAGATCCGATATCTCTAAGTTGTGTACAATTGTCTTTCTTTATCGGGTTTCTGTCAGTGCTGGACATTCACCATTAAGCTTAAGCAATAAAAACAATGATAGCTAACATATTTCCTATATTTACCATCACTCTTGAAATAGCACTTGTCATACAAAACCATAAAATGGGGAATTCGATTCACTACTTCCAACGTACGAGAAAGATGATCCTTCCAACGGAAGGCTCCGTAAGGCGGTCAATCGCAGTATTTGTCCGATGATCCGGTATATAGGTCTTTATACTATTTTGAGTTAATCTTCTCCAAAAAAGCAAACTTTTTTTTTAGATAAGAGCGAAAAACCCAGGCGCAAATGCCCCGCCTTTTTTTCTTTTCATGCAAATGTTCGCTCTTGTCACACAAAGACCGAGGCAGAATATTTAAGCGAAGATAGGCGCCCTCTCATTCTACGTATGAGGAAGTTTTGGAAGACAACAAGCAGCAATTAAATGTTAGGCTTTTCCATCGCTTTTTCATGGGAACTTTATTTAAGAATGAATGTAGAAATGTTGTACTTATGGTCTATAAGGTTCGTCCTTTTTTTTTTCCCATTATGCATGAATTAAGATCACTAAGGAACGTGCGCCAATCTCCAAGGATTTGTATACATTGAAACACGTGAATGACACCATAGTTGTGCATATTGTCGCGTAATAGCGGTATTCCCGCCATTGCCGGGTCCCGCGATGGGAGGGTTGTCGTACAAACGCCAGCAAGTCTCGCCTTCACAGCGTTTGAAATGGCGCCTTTTTTTTTTTTAGTTCACCATGAACTAAATAGCGTTACACTCATATAAGGGAAGCTTTGGTAGAATGGCATGCTCCCTGATGTGTATTTGCTGTGTCATCGGCTAGAAAGTTTATGCGATACGAAAAGTCATCGAGACAATCTGTACTGAGGTTTCACTCATTTCCTTTTTTTCTTTTTTCTTTGTTTTTTATCCCCACTTGGATCTATTTTACTTGGGCAGACAAAAAGAAGACACCACCACCATGGCGAGAGTGTTGTGTACAGTTAGAGCACTGTACCCTTTCAACTCCACTGAACCCTCATCGCTTCATTTTGCCCAAGGTGATTACATTGAAGTTCTGTCGAAACTGAAGTCAGGCTGGTGGGACGGCTGGTAAGTATTTCAAAACAGAAAACCATTGTATAAATACAAAGCTTTTTATTTTTCTTTTTTCTGTGTCTACGTACATAGGTGTGATGGCGAGCGAGGCTGGTTTCCAAGCAATTATGTGGAAATAGTGGAAGAATATGATACGGGAGAAGACAATGAGCTTGACGAGGTACACATGGCGCAGCCATAATGGTTGGCTGATTTGTCTTGTATAGGAACAGGAAGATACAATGATACCATTACGGAATGATAGCGAACACCCGTTAAGCATGACCCCACAACTACTTTGTGAAGAGGATGACGATGAAACAGACGAATATCATGTGACAGACGACGATTCAGAATACGACGACATGATCCCGTATCGGCTGGAATCTCCCGGAAATGACGATCGGTTTGACGGGAGGGACACACGTTTTCAGCCTGGTCATGGCCTCGACCGGGACAATGAGGTATCATGTTCTAAAAAAAAATTTTAAGTTGCTAATGTTTGGTGATACATAGGCGGCATGTCTAAAGCATGCTACCGAACGCCGGGACCGATCGATGGCGCAAGATGTTAAACCATCGGTAAGATCCTCTTTTTCTCACTCAGACATGCCTGACACTTTTTCATTAGCAGGACAACCATCGACGCCGTAAACGTTCTTCCACAGCTGAGACGGACAGAAAAATCATAGACCAAGATAAGCCGTTGACATGGAACAAATTGTCTGTCCATGTTGCGCTGGCTATTCATGATCTCCACACAGCTGCAAGTCGGAGACAGTATGTGCTGATTCCGGAATGTGTCCGGGCCATTGTCGATGCAATCCGATTGATGGTGGTAGCATCAGAGACCATTGACAAGGAGTCTGTCCACATAACGTCTAACGCTGTTCTACGTGCCTATTACCGGGCTATGATGGCTTCTATGTCCAAAGTCATACTATCATCTCAACTTCGAACGTCAGCAGAGGAACACATTGCATTGATACTTTCCAATGCCAACGAACTTTTAGTTGCCGTACGCAATTTCGTCGGTGCCTGCCAAAGCGTTCCTGTACCAGTTCACCATATCCACCCTGTTATCACCCAACCGTCACCACCATCGACACCAAAGTACTCTGTACAAGGTGAATTAGCAGAAAACTTAGAGATGTACGGTAATAGCGTGCAGGAATCTGTGGATGCCATGATGGTCAGCTTGCAAACAAGGTCAAACGGGTCAACCTCTTTGTCGGTTCTCTTACTGAGTCAATTCCGCAACCTCGCCTACCAGACAGCACAGTTTTTGGGCGTGTTGGACGATATCAATTTCGAAACCATATCAGACCGATCGCTCGCTACTGAACTGGTTGGTGCCAAGCGAAAAATCCACAATGCCTTAGGTATACTGTTCTATCGCATGCAACTGATGACACACGAGACGATGTCTCTGGAAAATATCGTATTAGATATAGAAAATGCTGCCAGAGACGTGAGCGCACCTGTTATGACCATCTGTGAGCAGATAAACAAACTGGTGAATGAACAGAAGCATGCATCTCCTAGCAAGAGACGCTCGCTTGTGGACGCGACCATTCAGGAGCAAGATGAGGACGCGGGTAGCGAAGCAGAAGACGACATGTCCGAAAGTGATTACTTTACTGATGAAGACGACTTCATGGAGTTCGGATTGAGTAGCAATGCCCCTAGCATGGTGGGAGACACATCATCAGAAGTCATTCGGCGGACACCTTCACAAGCAACAAGGAGAAGTGTTCGTCATAGCGATGCTTTGAATCAGTCGCGGCATATTTCAGCCAAACTTAAAAAGTTTTTCGGCAATGATGTGCCCGAACGTGTTGCAGCCATTGCTGCAGCGAGGCAAGCGGCTTCAGAAAAGCCATGGTATTTGCAAAACGACTACGCTCCTGGCGAAGTGGTTTTCAATATGGAAGGTTATGTTAAGGGTGGAACGCTGTGGGCTTTGGTCGTCCGATTGACGCCCCAAGACCCGTTGGACATGAATTTCTACACCACGTTTATGTTGACATACAGGTCCTTCTGTACATCCATGGAACTTCTTGAACTGCTCGAAAAACGATACTGTATGAGTCCACCTGAGGGCATGACGCCAGAAGAGTTTGAGAACTGGACCCAGAAAAAACTGAAGCTCGTTCAACTACGGGTGTTCAACGTACTCAAAGTGTGGCTTGAACAGTACTACAACGAAGAAGATCGTGTGATTTTGGATCGCCTTTTGGAATTTACCAATACCAGCATCCGTAGCACGCTTAGTTTTGCGGCGGATCAGCTGGAGCGACTGATTCGCAAGCGTCAAGAATGTGGCTCACCACAGATCAACCTCAAAAAGATGGTGCTTACTCTACCTGCACCCCCAGAGCCCATCTTGCCACGAAATCGTACACGGTTTCGGTTGTTAGATATTGATCCGCTTGAAACAGCTAGGCAGATGACCGTGCGGGATTTCAAACTGTACAGCGCGATACGACCTGTGGAATGCCTCGACAAAGCCTGGTCGCGTGAGTCATCGGACGTAGCTGTCAACATCCGAGCGTCAATAGAGTACTGCAATCAGGTTACTGCGTGGGTTTCAGACTCCATTCTTAGTCAGCATGAAGTCAAAAAACGTAGCAACGTTATCAAGTACTGGGTTCAAGTGGCAGAAAAGTGCCGTCAGCTCAACAATTTCAATACGTGCATGGCTGTGCTTTCTGCTTTTGATAACAGCGCCGTTGGGCGTTTAAAACGAACATGGGAAACCGTTGGCGCGCGGACAAATCAGACATTAGCGCAAATCCGTAAATTAATGGGCGCAAACCGTAATTTCGTGGAATATCGCGCCATTATTCATTCAATCAACCCACCTTGCATCCCCTTTCTGGGTATTTATCTACAAGATCTGACGTTTATCGAAGACGGAAATTCGAATTTCCTCAAAACAAATAGTAATATGATTAATTTTGCCAAACGGGCGAAGACAGCGGAAGTGATTCGTGAAATTCAACAATACCAGTCGTCACCCTACCAACTTCAATCAGTCAAGGCTCTGCAGTCATTTATTGAGACAAATTTACAGAGCGCACGCGATGAAGAGCAATTGTATAGTGAAAGCCTGCGCCTAGAGCCAAGGTAAAAGAAAAAAGTTCAGAGGATTTTACATCGTATAATTCACTTCAACACATATACCACCTACAAATCAACAAACAAGAAGAGAGCGCGAAGATGAAAAAATTACACGGTTGTTGCAGGAATCCGGGTTTTTGTAGCAACGCCTTGTATAAAGAAAAGAAAAACCAACAATAACACACACACCTACCTGTCATCCTATCACCACGTGAATAGAAGGGTCAAGACTTTTTTAGACTTGTCCAACGATCTGTTCGGGTTGATACCGCATCCATCGTTAACGGGACTTCATGAACACAAAGCCCAGTCATCGTAACCATTACCATTATAGTCATAACAATAAAATTTTGATTTAGTTTCTCGAAACGGGCCGTGATTTTTTGACATGTGCCTACTATATTACCGTTTATCTTGTATTCTTCTTGAGGTTAGTATATCACGATTTTGTGAGCTGATAGTTCCTTTCAGGCGTATGGTTATGAGGGCACGGAAAGTGAAAAAGAGCACACAAAGTACAATAGACTCTGTGATTACACTCCCACTGTATCTGTCCCTCTTATTTCGACTTTTGCCGTGCCCTCTTCCGTAAGCTACAACTGTGTAATCATGTTGAAACCATTATGGATCCACTGCAGAAGCACTCCAAAAAATTTGGATGCACACTTCCAGAGCATCCCGTCATCAATGAAGTGAATAGTACTCGCAGTGCCCTAGTTAACGTTTTAAGGACCGCATGTATGATTAATACAGTTTGGATTTGTGCACAGTAGTGTGCCATGCTTGGTAATATCTTCCATTTGCTGTCCTTCCACACGTGTGCCTTAACCATTGTAGACCGCTCGGCTATGTTTTCGGATCTCGATGTTTGTTACCCCAGCCTCAATGTTACTATTTACCTCGGTTTTCAGCCTTCCCGTCCGGCGCGTACTCTGATGCCACAGCCAACCGCAGTGTAACCTGAACCAATGTTTAACGCAGATAGACTCTTCTTACTCTTTATCGACTTCTCACCATTGCTTGGAATAAATGCAATATTCTCGGCGAGATGGTGTCGCTTGTCCCGGTTTTTCGAAGCGAATCATTTTTTTGTCAATCATTGAATGTTAAAAATCCCTCATAATGCTCCTAGTCATTCTCGTTTCACTTGTAGATTATAATGTTACTATATGACCCTTGGTGCATATCTGTCTGTGCACCGCCACTTCTTGGGAATAATTTGCTTTGAACATGGAGAATTGGACTATTCCACGAAGTGGTAAGGATATATCTTTTACGCACAAAATACCTACCTTCTGTGTAACGTCCCTCAAATGAATGCCTATCCAAATTGTAAGCAGTTGTTCTAAAAGATGATGGAGGCTTCAGACCATCGATTGCCTTTTTTTTTTATGTGTCTATAGTCCTGTAGTTCGATCTCGTCACGCGACCCGTACTTTATAGAAGGATTCCATACGTCTTTTCAAGTCTCTCGCGGCCAATTGGTACAGGCTGGGGAGATTGTATGAATCCCGTCAGCAATACTTATACCTATGGGTTCTGATATACATTTTAGCTTCCATTTGTCCTCAACGATCAGCTATATCAACATGTTTCGTAAGATCTGTGCAGCGCGGCACTTTTTCCGGAAAGGACTTTGTCCGCATCAGGTTAATTGCTTCGATTCGTCCATGCGATATGGATATGCAATGTCGCGGAAATGAAAACGCAAATAAGATGGTTGCTTCTTTGTTCAAATTATATCGATAATCTCATCAGTCTGCTGGGACCCTTCCTCGGCGATCGACCCATGCTACACAACATAGATTATGTGCAATACTGGACAGATATCCGGACGGTGATTAGAATGACTACTGATAGAAGAAAAGAAAGGATACAGGCACTCAAGGCATTGCAATACAAGAAATGCAGCTCGTACCCAGTCATGTCCCGAAAGTATCAACTAATGAAATCCAAAGCGCAATTTATCACTGTTAGAAAGCATCCACCGAGAAAAGAAAAGAAAAGAAAAAAAAGTTGAGCTGTAAGCAAGTGTGGTGATCGCGTCAAAAACCCATCAATTTCGTTTATTTATCAAATCACGTATCAGGTCCAACCATAGGCCACTCCAACGGGACCCTGTCGTCGGTGTATCAGCGGACGGAGAAAAAGCCGAGGATGATGTCAGTAATTGCTGACCGGTCCGTGCACGATTTCCTGCAATGGTCTTTAGGCGGTGATGACGATCGTGTTCTGGTTTCACTTCCGGCAATGTTAGGGCGGATAAGGTGTGTTGAACTTCTACAAAAGAGTGTTGCCCTTGTCGGTATTTTTCCTGATTTTCAATGCACCTCAATAAACTATCCTTCATAGGATCTTGATACTGCCTGACACATCGATATTCACGGCCCACTCGTTCCGATTCCCGGGTGAGACGGAGCATGTTGCGTGGATGGCCAGGATTACTTTCATCATCCACTAGGCAATGCTGCCTCTGTAGCAGAAGTTTTTGTTGTGTTCGAGAAATACCTCCGGTGGCATGCGTACTGCTGCCACTGTGGCTACTGTAATCCGCATGTAAACGTCTGTGATCTGGTTCGGAGGGGATAAACTGCGACCGAAGGGGAACTCTTTTTACGGTCTCCGGCTTTCCTGGTTGAGATGGTGGTGGCGTAGCTTTAGTTACTGCGTGGTGCATAACGGGATAGGCCGATTGGTCAGGGATAACAAGGTTGTTTGCTGTTGCATTGAACGTCTGTTCTACAGGGGCTGCAGCAGTCGTGTTCGATAAAGACATTGGATTGGTTCTAGGGCGCTCATGATGATCATCTGTTTGGTCAACGTTGGGTGCAGCTGTAGGAGGAGGTGGAGCAGCAACAGGTGGTGAAAAAGCCGCGTTTGTTGTCATTGTTGTCGTTGCAGTCGAAGTAGGCTGAGCAGGGGTCAATTTTCTATCAAACGGTAATCGGTGAAGCGAGCGTTGTGATTGAGACCTCTTTATAATGGGTCGTTCATTTGCATCTTCTGCATCGTTGCACCTCGCCATTGGCGCCACTTTAGCAACATGGGCTCGGCTGCTAGACTTTCGCTTGACATGATGTCGCATATGTTTTTTTGAAACAGTGTTACTGGCGATACTAGAAGGTGGTGATGAATAGGAAGCAGTTGTGTACGCACCATTCTCATCCACTGCGATCTTTGACTCCTGCTTCCTTTCTGTCGTTGAATTCATGTGGAGAGAGAGAGAGAATAAGATAAAAAAGCCCAGCGTTGTAGGAGTTTGAAACAGTTAATCATTCTTTTTATTGTCGTCTCGGTTTCCGGATGTTTTGGCAGATCATAAGTGATGAAACATAAACAATTTCATTCTTTAAGAAAAGATAATTTAGGATTGACTTTTTACAATCCTTAGTATTTGCGGATGTCTTCCCATTTCCTTTGATTTCTTTAAGCGGACTTTTCATAAGATGAGCATAAAAACGTCGCTATTTCACAAATACGAGTCGCAGTTTAAAAAAGAAAGTACTACTCTGCTCAGAAATCTCGCTTACAGGTTTTACAGGTGAGAACAACTACGAGGCGAGAGAAGTTGACATAAATATACGGCAAATAAGTACATGAAATTGGAAAAAAGATAGTATATAAAGAAACGGATGGATAAATCATGAATCAACAGTACGCAACCCATGTATTCCTTGTATGGGCGTCTAGTCCAGCACCAGAGCTGCGCCGGGATTCACTCCTTTTTTTTTTCTTCTGCGGTGGCAGAAGAAGAGGAGAGGAGAATATGGAGAATCATTACAGCTAGCAACGGACAGACGCATGATATTTACCCACGAAGAGAGAAATAGAAGGAAAGGTCGTAGATGAGTTCTGGCTGAGAAACACGCAAATGCCGCTATGGACTTCATCGATGGCAATACTACTACTGTTTGCATCCAAACGACACCGTGCTTGTTCCAATAGTACAATGTCGTAAGGCCACTCATAGCTCTCTCTGCAACCTCACGCGGACAGAATGCATAATCTGTGTGAAGTACTGTAAGTGCAGCCCAGACGACCTGACTGGGGGAACAAGTGGAACCAAATCGGTATGAATTTTTTTATCAATTGCATGCTCTTACTGTGTTCTTCATTTTACAAAGTATGTAACATATAAAGGCTTGGTTGGAGAAAGGTGACTTCTGCTGATTACATTGCCAAGACAAGCCGGATCGCTGCATCAGGTTTAATTAAACTGAACTTTAGAATATCAAGGCCTATTACGAAGAGCAAGTCTAGACAAGGATCTGGATATATGAATAGTGCTACTGTTGCGGAATATTATACTAGTGTTTTGTAAGAGACTCTGGACAAAAAAGGCGGGTCTCCACTGATGAAATATTCACGAGACTGTCGATGTTTCGAAGCGTATTATGTCTTGAGGATAGCGACGTGCTTGCCTTACTTCGTATTCTTCTGGGCCCAACTCGATTGGGCAATTGTGATCTGTATCTAAGGTTAAAGTTAAGCGCCCAGGCTCCTTGGGAAAAAAGTGATTTTATCGATACGAATTAGTGATACTGGTAGTCAGGTTAACATTGACTGATTTCCAGGGTTTTACAATCTTGTGTGCTTAATTATAGGCTATTCACGTCCAAGCACCCCATCTTGTTAATTTCCAAGGTGAATAATATGGAGCTTGCTCAGTATCAGTTGCGAAGATGTTTCAAAGTCCGGAATTAAAGGTGGTCATTTACGTGCGCGCTTCGATCCGGGGGGACGAATATACGTAAATTGTGCGCCGAGCAGCGCTTTGTGACGTGAGTCGTTTTTGGAGATAAAATTTTTTTTATCTACGCGTGGTCGTTTGTTGTCACTCCTCCCGCTTTTTGCCATGTCTGAACAAGTATGTCAATGCGACAAGAAGATTTTGATTACTGATATCTCTTTTTTCTCGTTTTCGTTTTAGACTGAGAAGGCCTACCAGAAGCAGCACGGCATTTTCCAAAACTCTAAAATTGGTACTAAGCGTAACCAGCGCTGGTACAAGGATGTGGGTCTAGGCTTCAAGACCCCCTACGCAGCCAAGTACGGTACCTATATTGATAAGAAATGTCCTTGGGTTGGCGAAGTCAACATTCAGGGTCGTATCCTTACTGGTGTCGTTGTCTCCACTAAGATGAAGCGCACCGTTGTCGTTCGTCGTGACTACCTCCACTACGTTCCTAAGTATCACCGTTATGAGAAACGCCACAAGAACATCTCTGCCCATTTGTCTCCCGCTTTCGAACACGTTGAAACGTAAGTAATCATCCATTCTTTTTATGGTATCATCATTGGGCTCTGTCTTCAATCCTCGTGACGTCTTGGTACGTTGTAATGAGGACCATGACTGACATGACATTCATGTCAATGAGCTTTTTAATGTATGGATAGAGGTAGTTGGTGAGGTGACGGCTTACCAAGCCTTTGATATCCAAAGAACACGTCATTAACGTTGTATTTCATGACATAGCGGTGATTTGGTCACCATTGGTCAATGCCGACCTCTTTCCAAGACGGTTCGCTTTAATGTGCTCAAGGTTCAAAAGGCCAAGAGCTCAAGCAAGGCCTTCCAGAAGTTCTAGACTATGGGAGCAAAAAATAAATTGAAGTTTCCTTAAAAAGAATTATACTGATCCCATCATTGAACTCAAGTCGGATAGATGTAGTGGATTTGCTTCACGTGACATTAAAAAAGAAAAAGACTGAGAATGCGTTAATGAAGTGAACCTCAGTCTTACGCAAGCATTAAGTTCGTATTAAAGGATATTCTTGAGCTACTACTTACTATCTACATATCACAGTCGTTTAACATGGCAATAATCAACCAGAACGTTAAACCCGCTGATGTGAGAGGTCGTTGTAACCCAGAATCAATTGTCATGGTGGAATGCTCGAGGTGTACTTGAGGAGCCGAGAGTGTGATATTGGTGTCATGACTGTTATCAAATCCCATGACCCGAAGAAGCAACATGGCAAATGTGAGGAGACCGCCAAGTTTTTATGTACCACCATTTCTGTGAATGACACCCGACGAGTTGCACCGGGACAACTAACCACATAAGCGAAGCCTAACAAGGCAATACCGTGCCTTTATCTTTGTGTATTATCTCAAATGTATACGTATTAGTGGATTTGCAGTACAACAGTCGAATAGGAAGGTTTGTCAGTTAACGAAGCCCCCACCCGGGGAACCAAGCATCATCCACTAAACAGGTAGAAGTTCAGCTGGTGCTTCAACTATCCTGACCGATAATTGTGAATGGCGGGGGCTCTAACTAATGCGTCTGAAGAAAGATCTCTGCAAGGCTTTTCCGTAAGTCCAGATCTAACAGAGGGAGAGAATTAAAAAAAAAAGAACTTTATTGCACATAGTATCATAAGGGCATAAAGAAAAAGGAACTCAAACCATAATGCGATAAGGAAAAAAAAAAAAAAAGGAAGATATTCCTCTTACATGAATGGAAACTTAGGGTCATACAAAGTAGAAAATGATAAAGTAATTAAAAATAACATCTTCGCAAGATATGAGTTAGAATTATGGACGTACACACAAACTTACTAAATATCTCAATGCTGCATCCGTCCCATCTTCGACTCCTTCAATTTCTTATAATAATACTCGTTTTCCATCTCACCGATTTCTGCATGACTTCGTATGACAAACAAATAGACTACAAAAGAAACGATGTCTAGATGCGTACTAATTCAAAAAATATACTGATTACCTGCAGCTAAGGCTATGGAATTCCAGATCGTACTGGAGAGTACTGTGGTTGTTGGTACGGTTATAGGAAATGAAATGGTCTCGAACCCCACCCACCAAGCAGGTGAGATCGTGAGCGGCATAAATCTAGACTGCTGACCAAATCGGAAAGCATCGGGAGGATCTAAAAAGGTTTAAGTCCTTGGCCATCTGTCTTAGGGATACGGACGCAGAGAATTAATTCCAAACCACGTAATCCTGGTAATGCAATTATACGCCACGAGCGATATAACTAGGACAATGATGAACAAGCCAAGCCCAGACTTCTTTAGCACTGCCATGAGCACTAGCCACACAATTCCACAACATAATCTAGCAGTTTGTATAGGATAATCATTGGGTTGATCAAGCAGCAGGACAGCAACCAATGCAGAGATAATAAAAGCGAATGCGATGCATGTCAGAACAATGATACTCATGGTGAGATCAGTCTTCCAGCTGGAATTCAAGAATAATGCGTAAATAGTCGGAGCGTAGTACTATACCAAACCGTCAGATCTGTTTGTTCGGGTGGAAGTACTTAATTCACTTACCCAGAAAACATTGATACTACAAAGATGACCAAGTGCATGTGAAATCAGACCAACGGCGATCGTCTTGCATTGAACTGTAGCAAATTCATGCCATGCTGTTGTTCTGTGATTTTGCCGAGGTAGTAACAGCATTGTTCGCAAAGCTTCGTATGCCTCTTGGACGTCTGTATGGTGAGGGTCTTTTCGATAGATGCATGCCAAGCTCTGCACCGCCATGTTGTCCCTTCCCTTGAATACCAAAAACCTTGGGGATTCTGGAAGGAAAAACGTGACCAAGGCAATCATGACGACTAGTACACCCTGAACTATGGATGGATCAGGAATCATGGAACATGGTTGCTTCAGAAGATCCAGAGTGATGTCGGATGCTGTATAACCTAGCATGTATATGATCATTTCCGAGAAGAGAATTGTTCCTCTCTAACAGCAAATGCAAGGTTAGCTGGTGGAATAGCGAAATGACGCCACATACGTTGTAGGAGTAACTGAGTTCAGTGATATAGATAGGTAATACAATGGAAAGCAGCCCCATGCTGATAGTGTACATCACTCGAGCTATGTTGTGCCCCATGGTCGCCGCAGGTAGAGCAAGTTGAATGGCGATTCCAAAAATAAGCGCGGCGGCACATGATCGGACTGAACACCGTTGTCCGATAGTATCAGTCAGGCAGCAGACAGGAAAACGTGCTAACAGAACCCCCATCCCTAGTATGCTTATAATGACGTTTCCAGCAGCGTCCTGAATATGTGACCCATTTTCTGCAGCTGCATTCAACAAAACAGCATGGCTATCTGAATGACAGTGGTTGATCAGACCATAAATATTAGGGATTTTTTCGGGCCTTGGGCAACTTACATCCAAAAAGAAATTGCCCGAGTGAAGCGATACAAGCAACACAACAAACAACCGCGCTTCCTGTTAACAACATGGAGCTGCCTGAAAAACAAATGGCGCTTTGCTATCACAAGAACAAGTAAAGAAAAGAAAGAGAGAACGGGAAAAGCAAGATCTATATTTATACAAATGACAAATGAATAACTCACCGCGAAATCTGAAAACTTAAACGGATCCTTGTTGGCGAGTGCGGGGTTGTAGAGGCGATTTGCATGAGTTGTCCCGCGATGCAACCCCGCTGGCGGAAAAATTATGATAGCACATGTGACAGAAAGATGAGAATGAAAATAGAGACAATTGCAAAAAGTACCCGGTCACATTGTCTGTGTCACTTTCGCAACTGTTTTATTTCATCATTGTTCTTCGCTAGTGATCGCGTGGCAGCAAACGTTCGTGCTAACTCCCCCTTCAAATTGTACCCCAACCATTTTTTTCTTCTTGCTTTTTTTCTCTCCTTACTTTTTTTCCTTTCTTGTGGGACATTTTTTTCCATTCTTTTTTTCTTTTCTTCTGGGGCCGACGGGAGTAAACCTTCCTCAGAAAATACATGTCGGCTCATTTTTATGTGTATACTAAATTATATGCACCATCGAACCTTTCTTAGTTAGCCGATTCATGACGAAGTCCAAGAATATTGATAAAATTTCCTAAAACGGGTTTCTCCACGGGCCCTTTTGATATGCGAAACGTAAATTTTAAATGTCTTTTTCGGATCCCCGGGTGTAACTGAATCTTTAAACATGTGATCCTTCAGTTCATTTTCTGCCGCTGAAATATCAAAGGAGAAATACGAGAGAATCTGTGAAACTCAATATACACCGGACCTTTGATAGTTCCGCTCCCTTTTCTTAATCCAAGTCAATTCAGATAATTCAATCATTGGGCTAGACGGATCCACGTAATTAGGGTTGGACCGTCTGCTACTATATTTGCTCCGTGACGCATCCTACTGTAGAATCTCAGAGGCGTCCGTTCTATAAAGATCGGCGTTAGGACTTGTTAATCCTTCTTGCGCAAGTGCACTTCAAAATATACTGTTACTGTGTTTAACACAATGTTCCTTCCAGTCGATTTTCTTTGCGCCATCAATGCAGAGAGACGAGGATATAAAGGCTTTGTGGGTATTGATAATGATATTGGATTTAGATTATGTCAGTTGCTCCGAGATATGCATATAGCGAGCAATCCATCATCATGACTCTCGTGTGAAATTTCGTGTTCCAGGCAGAATCTGCTCTACATCATCATCTACTGCTAATGTCTTCTGCGCATTCCGGCAGAGTTCGTATTGTCGTTGTGACACTTCTTCCTTTGAGAACGGTTATTTCTTACATGCTGGTAAAATAGACGATGCACAGCGATACGTGGACGAGAGAAAGTGTATAAAGGTTAGACGACATGAACAGCAACTGTTGGGAGACAGCTCTGCAGATTCTACTCACAGCACGGGGTAGCCTGATAGATATTCGTTGCTCCACGTTATCCATCTTGATAAATCTTTTACAATGCGCCTTCAGATACGCAGTCATGTTGATGTCGCTCCGGACGATCAGCCAGCAAAAATATCTATCAATTGATGATGGTCATAAATCTGCTGTCGATACATGCTTGCCGGAATTAATTCCGTTAAATCCATTATTAGCGAGGTAATCGTACAGCAGGTATACGTGCCATGTCTTTCCGGTGATCTACCATCCACGGTACTCAGAGGGTCGGTATGGACACTGAAGATTTGTGCTCGTTAAAGCGCGCTTTCCGGACAACGAATGCGAGCACATTAATGGTGATCACTTTTAGTCAAAATGTACCAGACACAACGATTGTAGGCTCTCCTCCTTCTCTTCCAAAGTAACGTAACCACCATTACCGTACTCAACGCGAGACTACGTGAACTCGGCGTAAAGATCATTTCCTAATCCCAAAGGGTGCTCATCTTTCTATAGGGAAAAATCCTCTAATCCGTGTTTATTGTTATATACAGCCGCGATATCGGTTACAATAACCTCTCTCCGAGACAGCAGCGAGCCACAGAGCAGCCGATTTCAACGGTTCGGAACACGGACTCTTCGTCGAGTAAGGCAGGATTGACCTCCATCACATCGGCAGCCACCAAGAGGCCTGTCTCAGCCAAAGCTTCACAAATGTAATGACCTTCACGGAAAGACAAGCCACCACGAACGGGAGTTCCCTGAGACATGTTATGTTAGAGTTGGTGCATCTACTACCAAAGCATGCTTACAGTGCTCGGGGCGACCGAAGGGTCCAAACCATCAACATCGAAGGAAAGGTGGATAGGCAAATCACGATTGGGATTTACATGATCCAAAGCCATTTCCAAAACGGTACCGATACCGAATTTATCTACATGGTGCATCGAGAAAGCCTTGATGCCCAAATCCTTGAGAATTTTCTTCTCGCCATCATCTACATCACGTAACCCAATATATACAAGACGGTTCGTTGGTAGGCAAGGCTTGACCCATTCAAAATCAGGATGCTTGGCAATTCCGGTAAGGAAACTCAAAGGACATCCATGAATGTTGCCCGAATCCGTCGTAGCGGGTGTATTGATATCCTAGAATGAACCGATTCAGTTTGGTGAATGTACTAATAACGCGAGCTAACTTACAGCGTGCGCGTCCACCCAGATTAAACACGCATCAGGGTATGCAGAAAAGACGCCAGAGACAGTAGCCAGGGCCACAGAATGGTCACCACCCAAAGTCAAGACGAACTTTTGTTCTTTGGCTCGCTCAGAGATCTGCTTGGCGATAGTTTCCGTGACAGCCGAAACGTACTTTGGATTCTTCAAATTTTCCACGACAGGATCGGAAGCAGGCTTCAAGCGAGCAAGTTCTTCTTCGTTATCTTTATATTCTACTTGCCACCCCATCTCTTCGAGTTGGTTTGCCAACCCAAATTCGATCAGTTTCGAAGGACCTGCCTCGACACCTTCACGGGGTTGACCTCCATTGAATGGCACTCCAACGATAGAGACTGTTCTTGAACGCAAAAGCTTGAACTCTTCAGGCATCGTAAACAAAATTTTTTAAGCGGGAAAAAAAACTTCAAGGAACCTGGGGGCCTTTTTAAATCTTTCATACAGTCGTGCCGATCACCCAATGACAGCGTGAGAAACTGAAACAGAAAGTCACGAATATAAAAAAGATTCAGGAACATCCACTCTAACCAGGACAGGTAACACAAAATAAGGTGGTGGAGTTTATCCAGAAGAACTTAATCGATCAAATGAATGCCTCTGATCTCATTTGCTAAACCTTATTTCCCAATTCATCAGTTAAAACAAATGGTCTAAGCTTTGATGATGGCAAGCTCTCCATTGGAGAGAACCCCTTCCTCGATTGTAAAAATTTTCATGAAAAACCGGGAGATCTCATGCCTAAGCCATTAACGGAGACAACATAGTCTAGTTCGATCTCTTGCTGACGTGATCAGAATAGCAAATCCGATACCGGCAAAAGGTACTGGCGTGGACTTGATAGTTTCAATTCTCATGACACGCTAACGCGGGTCGGTGGATGGTTAATTCGACTAGGTCCATATATAGCCAGGTCTGTTGAATACCCGGGAATTCCGCGATTCTTAGTCAACACTGTAGACCATAGGCTGAGACATAGTGTGCTTATCCATAACCTTCTCTTACAAAAACTGAATGTTCAATGTGATATAATAAAGAAACAAGTGAACATGATGGCATGCATATGTAGACATGGTGCTCTTGGAACGTCCAAGACTTTATTTTATTTTAACTGTCTTCTTAAGAATGCACTAACCAAAATGATGAACGCGATAATGCTCCATTTGATTTCGCGACGATAAAGCTTGGCCCAAACAATAAGCGGATGTGTGACAATGATAAAGCGGAGAAGTTTGTGGCGTAGAGAAGTATAAGGTGGATAACGGATTTTCATCAAACTTTCCAATCCTTGGGTCTTAATCATGACAGCTCGTTCGTGTGTAAACGTATGGAATGATTTCTTGCCATGATAATTGCCCATACCCGAGTTACCGACGCCACCAAATGGCAATCCGTATTCTGTGCATCCGATGGAGATTAAAATCTTATCTGATGGAAAACCTTAAATTACCTGCTTGATGCATCAAGCAATCATTGACACATACACCTCCAGATTGTGTCAATTCAATCACTTTTTAACAATGTTAGTCCCATATTTGTCTTGTGGTCAAGTCACCTCTGTTCATTATATGCTTTTTCTTGGTGAAAACGTACAACGCAAGTGGAGCTGGGCTACAAGATGACGGAAATTCCGAAAGAAAGAAACGGATGAATTCTCCGAATTCCTCCTTTACCCCACCCGGAACTTACTGTCTATGTATTAAGCCGATAGCCTCCTCGATGTCATTGTAAGTGATAACAGGCAGGATAGGTCCAAAGATCTCCTCGCCCATCAACATAGTGTCGTCAAATTTGACGTCCGTCACAAGTGTTGGTGCAATGTAGCGTTCATCTCGGTCCATGTCCCCACCTACGGAAATGACGCCCGACTGTCGATTATGCAGCAAGGAAGCGAGACGATCAAAATGGCGGTCCGATACGAGGCGCCCATAATCCTTTGAATTTTTAGGGTTCGCACCAAACCACTCGTCCAGCGTTTTACGGAACGCGTTGACAAAACTGTCCAGGCGACTTTGCGGAACAAGCACGTAATCAACTGCAATGCAGATCTACAAGGTACGAGACCTATTTAGCACCATTCTCCCTCGCCCGCCATCAACCCCTTTTTTTTATGGACGAGAGGATACTTACTTGACCAGCATTATAAAATTTTCCAAAAGCTATGCGGTTGGCTACCGTTTGGATATTTGCATCCGGTGCAATAATGGCTGGCCTACACAGTGACGAATACTGAATTTACTGTTCCTTCTCTTTCGCATGTGTTACTTACGATTTTCCGCCCAACTCCAAAGTGACATGTGTCAGGTTTTTGGCAGCTGCTTCCATGACTATTTTGCCCACTGCACTATTACCTGTGTAAAAAATGTGATCAAATGGTTGCTTGAGAAGTTCGGTCGTCTCGTGAACTCCGCCATTAACCACACGATAGCAAGCATGGTCCAAATATTTCGGAAATAACTCTGTAATCAAAGCAGAGGTATGCGACGATACTTCGGAAAGCTTTTGGTTTTTTGTTTTTGTATGATCGATAAGTTTCGACGTTGTTTCACACTTTGTCTATTTATTACCTTGAGGATGACCGAATTTCCTGCGGCAATGGCACCAGCTAAATTACAAAGTTATCATGCACTGTCATTTTTTGCATACACGAATATACTAACCCAAAGGAACCAAAGACAACTATGGGTATACAAGCAAGTGGATATCAGTACACCACGTCTTGATTACTGAGCTTTCGTTTACCTGCACTGGATAATTCCATGATCCTGCAAATTGTTCAGTTGTCATGATTCATAGTGCATGATAACTTACCAATGATAAGGACAACACCGCGCGGTTCACGACGAATAGCGAGTTTGTCCATAGAGTTGGTAACGGATCGTGGTTTTACCTTCTCATCCTTCATCAACTGCTCAAGATGCTGTCCTTTATAGTATTAGTAGATGCCTTGCAGCCGGTTGAGACCCACAGTCAAAAAATAAAGACATTCTTCAAGCACGGGGCTAATATCTCCCGTAAGCGCTTCCGTTCGAGGCTTGTTCATGTCCTTTGCAAGCGCTTCATAGAACCGTTCTTCATTATCTCTTACAAGATAGTATAATCTTTCAAGTTGAAACTTTCTCCAGAACAGTAGCTTTGGTTTCCCTAATTGGTTTGTTAAACATAATCCATCATGATTTCTTTTTATGTTCAATTACCTGTTACAAAGGCACCTCTTACAGAGGTAACGTTATCCTGGAGGGTTTCCAGAGAAGCGTAGTTGAGAGCAGCCATTTTTCTTCTGAATCATGTACAGTTCAGCGTGGGTTTAAATAGCAAAACTACAAGCACGTGAGATACAAATGGGTGTTTGTGGGGAGGGCGTCATGGTTATTTATCCCAAATCAGAAATTGCCGGATTTGGAAGCATCATTTTCATGTTCGCAGTTTCATTTCAGATAGCTGGGGTCCAACAGCAGAAGCTTTAACACGCTTATTACTCATGAAAGAGGTTTCCAACGAGACTCTGAAACGTACAGAACGACATCAGTCGTGGCATAGATTGGAAAGGACGACTATAAGATACCATGAGGAGCGCATTAGTAATCTTCTCCGACAAAACAAACTAAACTTTGCTTAAAAATTCCCACTCATCCTTTTTTTTTTTTTCGTCCTTCACATTATACGTCATCTCTCTTTCTCGCTTGAAGACTGAGACGCTGCTTACATTATATATACAGAGAGGAACAAAGATATATAACTTGTAACAATGGTGCCTGTCATTGTGCCATGCGCGCCGCTACAGAAGGCCAACTTCTGCTGAAGGTAAGGCAGAAGTGTTTTCCGCCTTACATTTATGGTGTCTTCCATATAGACATAAAAGCATGAGTAAACCTATGTATACAGATTGGCATCCTTACGGGAATGTCTTTTTGAAAAACTGAACCAAATAATTTAAAAATGATTCATGCGTGCGTTTAAATACGGATCATTCCGGATGAAATTTGTTCTTATCTCGAGACGCTTTTACTGCTTCCGAAGTAATAGCGGAAAGCCATCACTGTGGCACTTTAATCCAAAGGTCAGGTCATCCAGGGGCTAAATATTCCTTGGGTTAAAGCAGAATGAATTGCTTCACTGCTCAAGAGTTCATCACTTCCCAACGCAAAATTCTTCTACCTGAACATATGATAATATAATTTGATGCAAATGGTTATTCAAAATTCAACATGTGGTAACTGCGAAAGAGGGATAAAATGTGGGAAACCGCGCGAAAATCAATCTGTTCATCTGTCGTCTATGGGATCATCAAGACAGCATCCCGCAGTCCAACTTTCATTATCCTCTACTGCCGATATCTACTGTTACGATGTCTCATCCTGCAACCACGTCTTTCCAACCAGCGCGCACCGTGTTTCTGTAATATTAGGCCGCATCCAGCGGAAGTACAGACAATGGCAAGCGTGAAACGCTTCGTTCTATCTCTTCCCAAGAAGTCCATTCGAACCTGGGGTACCTGCAGACACCCCTCTTGCAAAGTCTCATCTCGTGGAGACCGCTGTAGCATGCTTAGAAGATAGACGGATCAAAATAGACTTTGATAGACCTCTATTCTAGGTTATTAGACGTTTGAAACAAAAACAGAATTAAAAAAAAAAAGGTCAGGTTGGGCTTGAGCTATGCGACTTCTGTGCCACTGCGACGAGTGAGATTCTTCTGACCCAAAAGCTCCCCCACAATCAATTAACAAGGCATACTGAGAAAATTTGCAATTGACCGTCGATTTTATTTGCTTAGATAAATAACTTGGGCTCAGAAAACGAATTACATGCTTCAAACTACGGATGTCGTCGGCATGCTCGCTAATATCTTCGTCAAAGAAAGCATCCATATTTAAGGAGTCAATGTAAACCATCACATCCTCGATGCCGGTATTTGGGTCTTGTCTGACGTGGGTAACAGGTCGCGTTCTCTCAACGCCAGGAAACTCAACATGAATCCTAAGTATGCCTTTAATCCTGCTAGGAATTCCCAGTGCTACAAATTCCTCCCGGATCTTTTGCAATAGCGTACTCTGGCTGACACCCTTGGTTTGAAGAAAACTACATCGGATGTCGCTAGATGTTTCATTCTGCTTGTGTTTATAGAGCGGTGCAGGTCTGCAATATAACTTGATCGCGAGAGAACCAGCATAATGCCTATTGAAGAACCATACGCCATCTTGGCCTGTGCCCAAACCAGGAATTAACATCTTGTTTGGAGGAGGAAACTTGAGGAACTCGAGATCAGCCCTGATACCACTAGCACTGTATCCAAACGCGTTCGCCGGTTTAATTTCGTCGATTTCAAGCCTAAGTCCGTTGCACCACCTTGGTAGATCGATGTGTTTAAGGAAAGGAAGATCTGCAAGATAGCGACCACTGAACCGCTGTAGTGCGCGTCGAACAAGCAGTTCAATTACGTTGCCCTTCGACGCCGAACTTACACCTTCGTCTTCAATAGCCTGATACAACTTGTCCAGATGCCGCATTAAGACTGAATCCACGTTTGAGTTTCTCAGTTCCTCTTCCACCACCTCCACCACCAATTCTTCGTCCATGACATAATTAAGTTCATATTCATCGCTTTGCAGGCCGCACAAAGACTTGTCCACAACGTCGACTTCTGGAGCAAGTCGAAGTAATACCCTACTATTACGAAGCTTATAGGTCAGAACCATCTGACAAAGCAGTCGTGTTGCCGCGCCGTTTTTGTCATCACTAATAAGATTATGCGCTTTTTCGCTCAGATCTTTCTTTATCTGTCGAATCACTGAGTTGATAGCATTATCCAGAATGCCCTGTTTGGCACTCGGGTCAAAGGCTTCACAACCAAAAAGTTGTTCAATAATATCGGTTGTAAAACGCGCCCATCCTTCAAGCTTACGCATCTTGGCCACTGGAAGTTTACAGTCAGATATGTCGATAATATTTGACAATATGTCTTTCTGGTCTTGTTCATTAAAGCAAGGAAAGTTGGTGATTAGGTGAAGATTCGTGGACTTGCCAACTGCAGAGTAAACTTGTTCTACATTCTTTAGTGATAACGAGGTTCCAATGAATATGAGCGTTGCGCTTATGTTACTCAGGGCTGCACACAAAGGCGTAAGAAATCCACACGAAAGCGCTTTTTAATTTGGTTCTTGCTGTCCAATACTTCTTCCGCTGCTTTTCCTGCTGCAGACGGCGCGAGGAATTTGTCATTCAAGATCTTTTGTTTAGCAACGTGGGCTTCATCCAACGCAATGGCTAACCCTCCTCCTTGCAGATGGTTACATACCAGATAGTTTTGGACACATACGCGCATTGAGCGGATCGTTTCACCTGCATAACGTTTTAGACGGTCAACTAGCAGATGAATAGTTGTAATCCCTCCATTCGTCTGCTCACGAAAGAACCCCTCTGGCGTGAGTTGAGGTTTTTTGCTAAAATGATCTGTAGGAATAGAAGTCGTGCTAGGTGGTCAACCTCGACATGATAAGCTGCCAGGGACTTTATATGCGGTCGTCATTATCCATCATTTCCTCAAACGTGTTTGGTCTTGGAAAACTGTCGTACTCTCTTTCTACAACCTTTGCAAGATGTTCAAAATTCAGATCTCTGAACCCCGGAGATACTATAGCGTTAGAGTCGGTACACAAAATGTACATAACGAAATGCTTTTTTGCTAGCTACATCACCGTCGCCGTCTTTCCTACGCCTGGCCGACCAACCATGGCCACTACGTTGAAATCTGCTGCCTTGCCTATGTCTTGCTCCACCAGCTCAATTAACGTTTTACCTTCGGTTGACGTTGGCTGCTTTCCAAGCATATTTCCAAGCATCTGTAGATATCTACCATCTGCCTTCTCAGCGTGAGGCAGAACTCTTTTATAAAAGCAGCCTAACGACTTTCTTTGGTATTCTTCAGCGGTTCTCATATTGACGCTATGGATTCGATGATTTTTACTCGCCACTTCCATAATACGCCGCAATTCAGGCTCGATCAGCTCTGACGGGAGCAATATCTTTGGGAGAGTAGACAGAGGCGACTGAACCAGGTTGTGGAGTGTTTCCTCTGGAGGTTCTTGAGGAAACACGCTCGAAAGCCGCGTCGCCGGAGACAGCTTCGTTTTCTCATTTATGGTACTGAGCGTGACGGGATCTTCGTCTTCCACACTGATCGAGATCGAGACGTGCCAGAGTATGAGTTCGTTCGCATCGATGTCATCGAATTCAGGAGACTTTTGCCGCTTGACTGTGTTTTTAAGTCGGCTGAATGTAGCTGTCGAATCAATCTCAATTTCGAATGCCGTCGATAAAGGATCACCATCGACAAGACAGAAGAGACGCAATAAAATGTCCGTAGCGGAAGAATGCGAGCTTTCTCGGCGTTTGAGCAACTTACGAAGCGACGTTGATCTGCGATTGACAGTGCGTGAGTAGAAGTGAGAGAAAGATGTTGTCAGACGACAGCGCTCCAATGCATTTTTGGAGCTCCGAAACTCTATTCCGCACGAGTGGGTTACACGCGTCACTGAAAAGAAAAACTGAGCTTTGATATCGCTTTATGGTAACATAATGCAATCAACATTATCCGCTGTTTATCGCGACCTGTCCGTTTGCCAGAGGCGGCTGTCGCCTCCTTCTGTCTATAACAGTCGCCCGTTTTCTGCCCGTTTCATTCGCCTCAGCACGACCTCTTTGCTCCCTTCTCATTCTCCTGGACAATAAAATCCTGCCGCCTGCTCATATTGCTATGATTATCAAAGAAGAACACCAGAAGATCGGGCTGACTGATGGTCATCTAGAATGGATGAGCGTCCCCACAGACACCGAGATCTCGCAGGGCGATACCGCACTAACCATAATTGCCCTGGTTCCCGCTAGGCTAAAATATAAACATGGAGAACGAATGATCCCGTATACGTGATGGAGATTTGACATCCTTATCGGGATGTTTTTGAAAAAGAACAGAGCCAAAGAAAAAAAAAAGGAAATTCATGCGTCCGTTTAGATACGGATCACTTTTGGGTGGGATCTGACCTTATCGTGAGACATTTTTACTACTTCGATGGGATCCTGGGGATCCGTCACTGAAGTACTTCAATTCAGGACTCTGGTTATCCAGGCACGAACTGTCCCTTTGGATTGATGCCAAATAAACCACTTCTCACCGCAAAGTCGTATCATCTTCCAGTGCGAAAGTTATTCGGCTTGGAACGTCTCATAACATTTATCTGACGCAAACGTTGATTCCAAAACGAGTAAATTTTGATGTGCTCGTTCAGGAGAAAGAGGAAACCATCGAGCACGACGGATAACGATTACTAAAGGGCTGTCGGCCAATTACTGCTTGAAAGAGTTCGTTGTATATATGGTACGAGCGGATGGATCCCAAGCTGGCCTGGCTCAGGAGGTTATGTGTTGGGAAGTGTTGATGGCGATGCCGTTGGACATGTTCATTTTATTCATTCAAATAGAAGAAGGTTGCGTTTGGCTGATTGGTGGTGTGATAGGGAACGAGGAAAAGGTTAAATTCTATCATGTGTTACCATCATCCCATCTTGCGGCTTTATTCTGTTTCTGCAGAATTTACTCCGTTGAGGATCACTGCTGTATGATCGTATTTGTTCTAGGCGTTTGATGTTGTTGGAAAAAAGAACTTTGCGTCTGAATGCAAGTTTCCGCGTCCTCTATGATAGTGAAATGTTTGTCCTTCCATCTTATATCATTGTGTCCATCTCCATTACGTCGCAATATCGTAACGTTGAGTTTTCCCCAAAAAAAAAGGGCTTGACGCACTTCGTTTGAGCATGCTACCTTAAGTGCTACAGCCTCACGTATAAGCAAGGTTTAGAATGCTATTGGGCCAAACTGAGCGAGAAAGAAAAAGGAATGATTCAGGTGGATTTCATGCCTACTTGGCTTGTTTTCATGTCCTAAGCAGTTCCAGGCTCGTATTCGTAGTCATCAAGCAACTCCAAAACAGTATATCCTGCAATCGAGATACTGCAGATACTGAAGAGTCACAGGGAAGTGCACAGACGGAGAAGTAGGAGAAGGAGGGGTCAGGGCAATGTAAGAAAAAAAAAGTGGAAAAGATAAAAAAGGCAATCGTAACGTTGCCGCCAATGCCGTCGCCAAACCTCCAGGATTACGTCGCACAAGCGGCGGAGACTTTGAAAAATACTCATCCTCCAAGAACTAAACGGTGTAACTTACCAGGAATGGTTAGACCCTGTTTCGAAAAGATCAGTCAAAGAAGTATGCCATCTATTTGAATTCGACATTGTTTCATCAACGCAACGTATAAAATCGATGATTCCAATGAAGTTTGAAACCTCCTGCAAGATAAAAGGATTGCTGGAATACACCAGCCCGTTGTAAACATCGCCCAATTCGAACGGTTATACATGTCACCTTTTCTTTCTTCTCTCTTTTTTCTTTCTTTTTTCTTTTTTCCGTGCATGGTACAATGATATGATCAAGAAAAAGGGATACATTGGAAAACAAATATAGACAAACCGCAGCATGTAAAGCTATAAAATAATATAAGAAGAGTATTTTAACTGTTATGGTCGATAGTCTTCATCATCACTATCGTCGGAAGGGACAGATTCTTCTGGAGGCTCCGATGGTTCTGTTTGGTTTTCTTCCTCTTCCTCTATCTTTGGCTCCTCTGGTTTTGTTGATCTGTAAGGTAACGGTTGCCTGGGAGCATCAGTACCGTACGGTCGGTGGTTGCCAGGAAGTTGTGACTGTATGTGATGTTGTTGTCTGTGATGTTCTTGCTGTTGTTGATGTTGCTGCTGCTGATGCTGCTGCTGTTGTTGCTGTTGTCGCCATTGCCATTCCTGATAAGATGATGTATGGTAAGATGGATAGTCATTTGAAGGTGGCGGTAAGCTACCGTATGGAATGAGTACGTTTATCGTACCTATTATTTTATCCCATTTTGCTTACCTATGACCCATAGCTGGACCTGACCGAGTGTCAAATTGTGAATAAATTGGCGGTGGAGCCACTTGTGGCGAATTTGGACCGCTGTTACTATGGCTATGGTGGTGATGATACGACATAGATTGTGGCTGTGAGTAGTACGGATAAGGCGAGCCATGTGTACTTTCTCCGCTGGTGCTGCTTGCGTTGGACATCATTCTGATGCGCGCCCAGTGATCATGTGGCGCAGATTGCATTGGAGGTGCTGCATATTTCCCATTCGTCTCTCCACTATATTGATTGTTTGGGTATTCCGCCGAAGAGTCTGAAGTTGTTCGATCATGTATGCCACCACCATTTGAATGACTAGATAATACGGGTACAGGTTGCTCATACGTAGGTGTCGGTGGGACGATTGGCATTGCTGGTGCTGCAGGGTGGTGCGTATGTGAATGGGGAGTTGGCGGCATGCTTCCAAATGGCGAATAGTTCATCCCAGGATATTCATAAGGTGAATATTCATTTGCTGGTGCAAACATGCCCGAAGGGTTTCCAACAAAAGAAGCCCGCGATGAATAGGGTGACTGCGGTACCGCATTCATCTGTGGCGAAGGGAGAGTAGAAGGTGCAGCACTGTGAGGACTTGTAGTTGTCCTTGCGTTTGAATCAGCTTCTGCATAATGGCCTGGACTGCGGCCTCGAACAACGAGGGGCGCTGACTGGCGGGGTGCTACCGATACGAGCTTTCCTGTCTTTATCTTGGCAAATAATTCAACCACCAATACATAGTACTGTTGTGCTGCGCGCCGCTTGCCGTTATTTGCGGTGGCAGATTTGAACTGGATTCGTTCAAATGTGACGATTGATTGATGAGCGCCAACAGAGCTGAAACTAAGATTGCCACCAGGGCGAATAGGTTTAGGCTCAGGGATATTCTGGGGACCTTTGTCGCGTTTAGGCGTATGCTGAATCAACGCAATCGGTTTGTTGCATCCCTTCAGGTTGGATGAAATACCCAACATAAACGTTTCTACTTCATGTAGTGCCCCTTCATCTTGGACAAGGCATGGTACATCATGCCCATCGTACAGCGTGCCAACATTCTGTAACGTGAATGAGCTGCTGACTTGGAAATAATTGCGGCGGTAACACGTCCAGTCATTATCCGCCATGAAAAACCCTCGGTCGACCTTGGCATGAAGACGGATATCCAGACTGTAACAAGACAAGTTAAAACAACAGAAGATGTGCAGATGATGTATGTACTTACACAGTGTTTCTATCCAGGGCATAGATGTTGCCTGCATACTTTGTTGGACTGAAACTCGGCGTGGGATCATTCGTCAAGATGGAACTTTTACGACCTCTCCGGATAGAGGAATCCAAAGCATACACAGAAGTATCCTGTTTAGCAACACTAAGTTTCCGTTCTTCCAAAGTATCCGGAGGGGACGGTTGAACAGTGGGAATTTCCGTTTGATGTGCGGTAGGCGATCCAGTTGGTCGAGGTGTCGTCGGCTGAGACATAGAAAAACTTTTTTTTTGTTGGGGGAGAAAGCAAAGAAAAGAATAAAACGTTAAACCCAGGATAAATATAGGAAAGGGGAAAAAAAAGAGAGTTACCTTTGAAAAGGCCTGGCAAGCGAGGGTTCGGATTTATAAGCAGAGTGAGGGGGCATATATGCCAAAGGTTGGTGGTTGTGAGAATGATGATATTGGCTATGGTGAGCACTTGGCGACCTAGAGTGAGAAAAAAAGAGAAAAAGGGAAACACAGAACAACAAAACAGATTAGTACTTCCGGCATAACTTAATTTGGTGTTCCTCTTCCAAACCGGGGAATAGTTTGATATTGAAGCACGACTTACGTCTGTGAAAAAGAGTGAGCATATGCTGAATCCGCGTCTATCGGAGGGTGCATAGACATAACTGGCAAGGGCATAGTAGTATAAGGCAGATGAGGAGGATGCACAGGTGACGGTAATGGTGCGTGAAATTGTTGTGAATGGGATGAGACAGATCCCGAACTGGTATTCAGTGACCAGTCCTTCTCGTGGGTGTTCATTTCTTTTCTCACAAGAATAAAGGGCCAAACTAGTGTTTTGAGGGCCAAAAAACAAGGGGTGAATCTTACAGTCTCGAAATCTTTTTTTTTCTTTTTCTTCGAAATTATTTTGTCTGCCAATCAAAATACAGTACTCCAATCTCAATCAAACGTCCAAAAAGACTGCTTACTTTCTTGCCACTTTTGATTTCTCCCCTAAAACAATAGAAACGGCTTGTGCGTTTGGTGCCACATTTCACAAGAAATGGTTATACTATCTAATGTAGATCATTCACTCATTCCCTGTCTCTATGGAAAAGCTAGATGTCGGGGTTCTGAATATCTTAAAACAAAGTGATTGGCATTTGATTCAAAAACAATCAAGTCACAAAAAAAAAGATGCGCTCTTTTTTGAACCATTTCAAGAAGAAAAAAAAACGTGTGAGCCTTAAAATGTTCCCAGGTCGAAGTCTTTCTGACGTTGAACTTTCCTTGTCGCATCATTTCGACTATACATGTTGCCAGGAAACTAAAAATGCTTTCCCTTTTACATTGTTACTTGATAACAATTTATCGACACAGTTCCCCTTTGAAGTATTGCTGGAATAGAAGATGAATGTCTTACATGTCGGGGTTCGTTGATGTCCTGGTATTTTTGGTGAGTGTTCAGATCAGACACAATTGTCACACAACAAAACCATATGCTGTGCAACGATGGCGGATGGATGAAATGGCGACATGCATCTGCTGACTCAGGTCAGGGGCTAAACTGATATATATCCTGTCAAAAAGTCGCAGGGATAGTAGCGATAAGGATTCTGGAATACCTTTGCTACGTTGCGTAGAGCCAATCAGCTAATTGATATCACTGTCTTTCATTGGTTATCATCCGTGAGAAATGTCCATATCGATCATATCGTAAGCGCGAGTCCTGTATTCTTTGGATTTCTACTTTTACTCGCAGAGACGTCCAATTTTCAGCTACTTGATGGTTATCTTCGTGAAAGTAGCCGGTCTAGGTATGGAGGCTTACAATCGCAGCTGATAGATACAGATTTGCCAGACAGCCATACGGAAAGCCCCACACACACACCATGATGGACATCAACGTCATAAATTTAGGCGGTACTAAATCTTTGTCATAAGGCTCGCAGCAATCCAGTACTGACGCTGGTTACCGGATATCTGCGTTGGGAGAATGAAAGAAAAGGACACAGCATGCACATACGCAGAAGTTACCTGTCTCTGCGCATATCCTGTATCATCATTATCGTTGGCTACCGGTGGCATAGTAGTATCTGGATACGTACAACTTACACAATAAGATACGTCCGTTGTTGATCTACCACGTGTAACACAGGTAACAGATACTCGGAGACGTTCAAATGCATTATTCCCAGCTTCTTTAATGGTTTGCAAATGCTTAGTCGAGTCGCCATGTCCCTATGAAAGAAACCAAGCGTTTCTACTTCCCTTTGCTGCATTTACTTCTAGTATGCTTCCGCAATTTTCGGATATCGTGCGCTGTTTTAATAGCGAGAACGAAGAGAAGATAGCATTTCGCCGCCCAAGGAAAGGCAATGGTGCAATTTAAGCTACAATAGCGTAGTGTAATATGTATATGATGCAAGCCCTTGACTAGATGTAAAATATGCTATGTGCGTGCATTTTCTTCAAAATTTCCAAGGCGTATAACCTTCTAGATTTCATTAGTAAGGCCTAGTAGTAACAATGTTCTGAAAAACTATCCCACCAGGCGGGGAAGAGAGTAGTGAATTCTGTGATTAAGGCCAACCTGCAATGATTTTAAGATTAACCGAATGTACAGAGTACACCTATAACTGACTTCTCGAAAATCAAATACCATCGCAGCTTGGGTGTCAATGAGTCGGAGGATCCAATCAGGCTTTCGCTAAACACCGTGAGTTCTGACTACTACAAAGTCAGATTTGTGTTTTCCTGCAGGGTGATGTAGACGCTGACTAAACCATGATAGAGGCAACGGATCTCGGTGACTGGGGAGGTTGAACATGCTTTCTGTCTATGAGACATTGACCCTGGCAATAGTAAACGACAGCGAATCATAGCGACGTGATACAGGTGCTAGGCTGGAACATGTATGTCAATGTGAATGCGGAAGCCAATGGGCGTCACGATTGAACTTTATGTTACGCAGGAGATGAAACTCCTCGATAACGTAAGAGTTCGATATTGACGGGATATAGATTCTCAGCGCATTGCCCAGACTATTGACATGAAGATCTCGTATTGATAGTGCGAAGGACGACAAAAACGATAAGGGAATAGCGGATAATTGGGGCTGGGGATTTTGGAAGCCACACTCGTGTCAGTTTGGCTCGAACAATTGACACACTGCTGGTCACGTAAATATGCGCGTGTGCGTGAAAGTCAGAAGATCAGTAGTCCTATCACATCTGTTACTACGCACGTGTTTCGTAGACATGATTAAGAACGGATTTCATAGTCGTTGCCACAGAGGATTGCTTGAATTGCTGACATAAATATATCTTTTTGCTACCGTAAACATAGGTCATCTCCGATAAGATGGCTGGAGCGATAGGTTTGCCGTTTCAACTTGTCTAAATGCTCGAGACTGTAAAAGTTGAAAATGGTATTTCGTACTTGCCGGGTGCTGTGACATTGTGACGAATAAGTCTGTATCTTCTGATACCTGTGTGAAATGCTCCTAGTCTAGTAATTCAAGCTGTGCATGACATTACTATAAGCATCAGACAAATTGATGCGACAAATGTTTAGCAGGATCAAGTCTTTGCCTCTCTAACAGTTGTATTCTATGGCGCATCGGGTGTCTACAAGTACCATGTGGTACGAGTAATATTGAAACGAACAAACATGTTAATGATGGGTAAGTTAAAGCGCAATGCTCAAAAAGGGTCATTTGAAGGATAAGAGCTGAAAAAGCTATGCGCAGTTCACAGTCCCTTCTGGGAAGAACTCCTGGGAATAACTATGCCTGTGAGTTCATTACAGTCAAGTAATTTTCCCTGAGGTTATTTAGGTACATTATTTGGTCAGGGTGAAGGACGTAGTCCAGAATGTACAACGTGATGTCCGCAAAAAGATGGGGTCTGACCGTAAACTCAGTGTGTTCTAAAGATGTGGCTAAGAAAAACCGGTTTTGAGCCAACTTCGTGCAAGTAGTCCAAGGAGTAGCATATACGTTACAAACCTAGGGGATATATTCTATAGTTAACGAATATATGAACCCAAAACAACTTATCAATAAGGGGCAGGGAGGTATTGAACGTACATTGCTCGTGGCGAAAAGGCCGGGCTGGCGTTACACAAGACATGAGATTGACAAACAAACGTATTCTAGTTCAGAGACCGCTATTACACATGTGGAGTGAGGAGTTGACTACTGCTAGTGTGCGTCAGCTTAGGTATATGCAGAGGGACCATAAACTACTGCGAAAATTTCGTCATCTATCTCGCCTATCTCCATGTTTAAGCAATAGTAACGTGTAAGATATGTTTTTTCAATGCATATACCAGTGCGAGAGATGCACTACGCTGCAACACCAAAATATTCTCCGTTCGGTTTCCAAGTCTTCTATTGTATCGTGACGCCATTTTAAATGACAAAAATTGGGCAACCAAAAAAAGAAAGAAATCCTTTTGCTCATTCATAGCAACAACGAGGATGGACAACCATCGCCGATCGGCTTCAACTTCGTCATACCCCATGCTTGATGCAGCGCCTACAGTCTTTCGTTCATCATTCCCCAACATGTCCCCATCACCGTCACTCACTCATGCTCCCTACGCATCACAACAACAGCAACATTTATCAGTCCAATCATCCCCACAAACGAAACCAGCTCATACAAATACTTTTGTTCACAAGCTGTACAAGTAAGCCATAGTAATCTTCGGCATGAGGATGTTAACCAAAAGTGTTACAGCATGGTTGTTGATAACCAATACCAACATCTCATCGCTTGGAATTACACAGGGTCTTCGTTTATTGTGTGTAATATTATGGAGTTTTCCCGCGATGTATTGCCAAAGCACTTTAAGCATAACAATTTCTCAAGTTTTGTCCGGCAACTAAATATGTAAGCGAGAAAAAGCTCATATATACGAGATAAGAGAAGTTAACAAAACTCGTCGTTCGAAGGTACGGTTTCCACAAAATCAACAAATCACCTCGGGGTCATCGCACGCTTGCGGAGAACCAGATATGGGAGTTTTCACATCCCAAGTTCTTACGCAACCGGCCCGATCTTCTTGACGATATCAAACGTAAAGCAATGGACTCTGATAATTCTCGACGCGAAACGGGCGACTTGCATGCCCACGTGGCAATGATGCAGATGTCCCAGTCCGATATGATGCAGCAGATCGGCCACTTGTTTGATAATTTTAATGAGGTGGTCAAGGAGTTAGCAGAAACAAAACAAAAACAAGCATCGCAACAGCAGATGATGAAAAGTATGATGCAATACATAATGCAACAGAATGGAGGTAACAACTCTACAATGTCAATGATTCGAAAACAATAACGCAATTTTATTAGGTCAATTGCCCCCTGAGATCAACTTTGATCAATTTGATATGTCGAAGCATGAGAGAGAAACACCATCTATCTTTATCACTTCACATGATCCAAGTCAAACCGCCACAAATTCAGCAATGCTACAAAACTTATATGCACACCAACAGCGCACACCCTTAACAGTTCAAACCCAAAATATCACGCCACAGCAACATCATTCTTCCTTCGCTACCCCATCCACTAGCCAATCGTCTTCATCACTTAGCCCCATGGCAACGTATGGACACACGATACCACCCAGTCCTAGTCCCAGTATGATGGTCTCAGACGACGAAAGCTCACTTTATTCACCACATTCGCCACACACTCCTCGACATTCTCTCTCACACGCAACCTCTCAACTTGGTGACTCAATGGAAGTACCTTCTACACAACCTACTCATGACAATAACCAAACATCTTCGCAATTTGGATTTGTCAATCCACTTGATGCGCTTTCACATCGATGATTTACCCAACCGGAGCATAACCTTGTTATATTCCTGAATATCATACATATTCATTTGTGGCCGTTTCTATAGAAATTTCCTTCTATATCCTATAGGAGGAGATATACCAGAGGGATTGTACATTTTTCTTTATATGACAACTCTTCTTGTGCATGACATAACGAGATAACTGTGTAAAATTAAGCACTATGCCCTAACAATAAAGTAAAGAAATATCTAAAGTTTTGAAACTGATGCATCCATGTTTAACTGCAAGTACATATGGGTATAAATACATCCAATTTGTTTATTTGTTTCCAGTAGATATTTTGGTCTAAGCGTTGGAAACGTTGCCTACCCTGGTATCCCAAGCCCAATTTTCCGAGTCTTGACAAAAAAAAAAGTAAGCTGATGTGACAGATGCTGATTCAATCTCAGTAATGTTTATCAGCAGTGGGTTTCCCTGAAAACTAGAGTTACAACTGAATTTTCCAGCCTAAGGGCCTATTACTTTTAATTTAATCGTAATTCACACTAAATATACCTTTAAGCTACCAGAAGGGCCATCCTGTGTCTTTAAAAAACACGATATATGCAATGCAATGCACAAGAAAAGAGTCCCAGGGAATTTCTAATTCCTTAAACGGAAGTTACACGGCGGCCAAAACTTCTGAAACATGTAATAGATCCGAATTTGCTCTGGCAACAATTTTTACTGTAAAGTAAATACAAGGAACCTCTGAAAAAAATTAGATAGCAGTACAATAAACTGGAAAAGCAGACAGACAGAATTGGGAAGAAATCGTACACAAAGGTATGGATGGGTAGAGCTTGTTCAACGGTGATCAACCCGCTGAGCATAAGTTAAGCACACGTATCTTTGATATAGGTACGATGAAAAGGGAATATCGAGTATCCCTCTCACGTTGTCTGGATTGTACACTTCAACAAGTGGGAATTCAAGGTATTATTTGCCCAGACAACGACTAGAAAATCGTCTCAATCTCAAGTGGAAAAATTTTAGCATAGAAGTTGGGGAACATGACAGCCGGGATGGGTAAAGTAAACCAAACTTCGAATAGGATCAACGAGAGAAGTGTCGTACACAAAAGGAATGGATGGGCAAACCATATCCAATAGTGACGAATTCACGTACCGCTGGCTTCGGTTCTGCAGATAATCTTAAATGAAATCAAATTTGTACCCTTCATAGACACAGGTTTACATAGGTTAGCGTGAAACATATTTCAATAAACGGGTGTTTAGCCCTCCCAATCAAGGTGAGAAATCCAGTTAGGTTCATTTTTGTACAGGTGCTGCGGGGAGGATATATGGCATTAGCCGAATAGACAATAGTGGCACACACACTTTCTAGACATGTTAGGGAAGATATCTGATCGGATCAGATAGTATACAATGTTAGATCAACTAGCGTAGTCTACCGAACTGCAGGATGTCCAATCAAATCCAACGCTTCCGACGAGCCCGCAAAAACAAGACTCTGCAATGCCGACTGTAGAGGGTAGAACGATTCGTCCTAGCTAAAATCCATGTACGCAATAGAAGTAACATGAAGCTTATTTGTTTAAAGGCAGTATCTCACATATAAGAGCACTTGAAAATGTAATTGTTATGGATGACAACAATGATGCAAACAAGGTACGAAGAGACATGCACCCATTGAAGCAACAACTAATCAACAGCTAAATAAGAACTTGCCTGCGCCATTCATAGCCAATGGTTAGCCATGGATGATACTTGTTTGCCGTTCAGAAAGGCCACAGAAAGACGCAGCATTAAAGTACTTGACAGTTCTTCCATGAATTTATGCTGGGGGACAGCCATCCTTAGCTTTACTCCGTGACACAGACCCAACTGCTGTTGACATAGATTAACTTGCTGAAGAGGCACCCCGAGGTCGCGATAGCACCCCAAAATTCATCTTTCAACCATCGTTGCTAGTGATAAACATTGGTTCGGTTAGGGTTTCCTCCAGACGGGAGATCTCCATCGCTAAGCCCCCCTTGATAGTTTCCTGGATGATGGCTACTTGCTGTAGCATCTTCTTGAACTACAAACCTATCGTCGCGTTTCTTCTACCACAGAAGTAGAACAATCAAAATATCACCCTCAGATTTGTCCTTGAGCCACTATAGGACTCCGATCAATTCTGGATGCGATCACAAAGATGAAGTCGACAACGCTATCGCTGTGGCGCCATATTCCTATCATTGATTTCCTTGTTCACATGATAAAGCCCTTGTTCGCATTAGTAATCATATGGTAAAACAGTAACTTTGCGCCTAGTTTGGCGAATCTTCACTAATTCTGATCCTACCTTCACTGCCGATCACGTAGTTAGACGTTATTTTAGAGCTAGATGATTTTTTTAACAAAACGATATGTCAGTAGGATCGACTAAATGCAGATATTCTCGTGGTGGAGGACAAGAATAACCGGTTAAAGAAAAAGAGAGAGAAGCAGTCTAAACGCCGTAAGCTTGTATGCGGTCAAATAAGGTACTATGGCTGACAATAACGGCGTTGAACAATTCATACATATCATACTTCCATAGCTTTTTTCTCCTGAAACTCGTTTCAAAGTTACCACAATCAATGTCCAAAGTTCAAGAAACTCATTTCTATACTGAATGGGCGATTGATATCTAGCTTGACTCCGCCAATGGTCTAGATTTACGAGATCGAAATGCTAATTCTACATTAGGTATTGTATGGCGCATACTGTTTGTGTTTTCGTATGATTAGTTAGAAAAGTTCAGTGAACAAAGCCAATATTACGATGTTTTGCTGCGTTGTGCCGGATCTCGTTTAGTGGCCTGGCAATACACACCGGATCTCTGTGTCTCTGTGTCTCACCCATTCATGACCCGTGCGGATGTATACACAATCCGAATACACTTCGTATTATTTATTTTTGGCAATATTTCCAAAAAAAAACGAAAAAAGGTCCTTGCCTAATCTGCTTGAGCGAGCTAGCGCAAAAGATTAAAAGACAGCCCTTCGTGGTGTCGCTAGGTTTCAGAAGATCTACATGGATTGAGTTTGGGAGATGTAAAAAGTACTTTTTTCCTTTTATGACTTTGCCTTACCGGGAGAAAAACGTGTGGCTGGTAAGAGCGGCTAAACGCGTCTATTTTAATCGTTGATGGCGGTGGCAGCACACTTTTTGACCGTCATTTCAACTGTTATGTTAATCGTGTTCTGATATGAATAAGGAGCAAAAATTGCAAAGACATGCTTTCCTTTTTGCTTTTCATGTCATGGTGCTCGAGCTTCGATGAAGCTTATGTATGACAACGTGGCGGGCGACTATCTGCTCAGTGTAGGACACGCCACACACGAATTTCTCGAGTCCATCATTTATTTTGTCTGGAACAACCGTTACACAACGGATTGAAGTCCTGGATTTGGAACTGTTTAATCAACGATAATTTTTGAATTCAGACGAAGTAGCTCCAAAATCTTTGATTTTTAAATGACCATTATTACGGGTCTAGCACGCACACCAACTAAATGTAGAATGGTCTTAATCTGTTCTCTAAATATACCTGGCCCTGATCGAATTATGTGTACCGGATGAATCAATTAGGTATTAGAAGACAGCTCGCCCAAACCGTACGGGACTTTTGCACTGTGCGACGTAGGTCACTGTCGCAGACCATACAAGCGAGTAGATTCGCCTACCAAAATATAAAAGGTGACACGTCAAAGTATCTGCTCTTTATCCGCACAACAACTATGGGAGCAAGGTCAAGATTTTCGTGGGTGGTCGGCTTTCTATGTCTTCTACTTGTGTTTCATGCTGAAGGTCTCTCTCATGCTGGAGGATTCTCTCATCCCAAGTTCAGGGCCACAAAGAAAGAAAGACATATCGAAAATCAATATTTAGTGGAGTTCAGCCGAGATCACCCCGTTGACAGTGAAACGTTTATGAAGGATATTCAAGCCGAGGTTCCAGGTGTTAAGCTTCACCGTCGGTATACATATGCGCACAAATTGTTTCATGGTGTGTCATTTGAAGCGAAGCACCTTGAGAAGCCCAACGAGAATCTGCTTCTGTCAGTTATCGCCGAAAACTCCAATGTCGCCCGCATTTATCCTAATACCAGGAAGAAACATCCCACTGCAAAACGTGGTGTCGTGGATCAGCACGTAAACTCGGATATCGTCAAAACTTTACTGCCTCATCATCTAACTCAGGTGGACCGCATCCATAAAGAGCTAAATTTGACAGGCAAAGGTGTCCTAACTTGCATCCTAGACACCGGTATGATAAAATTTAGGGCCTTTTTTCCTTTTTAGGTGTTGACGTTTCTTTTCTTTTAGGTATCGACTACAAACACGCTGCCTTAGGAGGAGGTTTTGGACCAGGATATAGAGTAGTAATCGGCACCGATACAGGAGACAACAAGACAACGCCGTTCGACAGCTGTAGCCCTGAATCTGACGGATCAAGTACTGAATATGTAATTTTTAAAGAAAAGCTTAACATTCTCTGATAACAGGTGGTCACGGCACACACGTTGCTGGTATCGTAGCGGGAAATGATGCAAGCAAGGTAAAAGATATTTCTTATCATTGGATTATTAACAGATCGGGCCGATTAGGGTTTTGTTGGTGTCGCACCTGAAGCAACCATCGGCTTTTGGAAGGTTTTCGACTGCAAGTCGGGGCAAGCTGCGGATGATGCCTTGCTGCACGGATTGATAGAAGCCCACGATAGCAAGTGTGAGGTTATAAATCTAAGTCTAGGCACCGAAAACAGCCTTTGGTCAGAATCCCCGTCTGCTGTGGTCATTGAACGACTTGCTGAAGAAGGAATTCCAAGTAAGTTTGCCATGATCATATAGCCTACAGTAGTAGTCTCATCTTTGCTTCTTAGTTGTCGTTGCTGGTGGTAATGAAGGTTTAAGAGGAACGTTCTCAGTTGGAAATCCTGCTGTTGCTAAGAAAGTCCTTTCTGTGGCCTCTCTGGATAATGACTACTTTGTGGCACATCTATTTGAAGCGAGGCGAGGTTCTAACCCTGATCGGCGCATTGGCACTTACGGTAAGTAACATGAGTCTTATCTCCCCGTCCAACCTATGATCATTTTCCTTTCCTCGATAGTCTATAACCCTGAACCGACTACTTTTGCTACCATTCCTCATGGAGATGTCGTTATACCTACTACTGACACCCAAGACTATACAGCATGTAGCAACAAAACTGATTATTCCCATGTGCGAGGTAAACTTGTCCTTTTCGACAATACCATTGGATGTACAGCGCTGGATCAGCTGAAAACCCTTGCAAATGCCGGTGCAATTGGTGCGCTTTGGAGTCTTGGTCGCGAATCTGCAGAGACGATGGGTCTTATCCTCTCACCAATTCCAGTTGCCAGTATCAGTCCAGAGGCAGTCGAGCCGCTTTTGCAAGCATTCACCAAAAATGACACAGTTTCCATTCATTTCAGTCGCAAAGCCTTTGCTAAAAAGAGCTCTACCGGCGGCTACATCTCCGATTTCTCAAGCATAGGTCCAAGTGCCGATCTAGATCTTCATCCGATGATCTCAGCTCCTGGAGGCGATATCTTTTCAACGGTGCCCAAATATGGCGGAAGCTGGAGGGCTATGTCTGGTACTTCAATGGCAACTCCGTACATGACCGGCTCTATCGCTTTGTTTATTCAGGCCTGGAAACAGAAGAATGAGCAAGTTTCCCCGCAGTTTATCTTCGAACAACTGCAGAACTACGCTAAGCCAGTCAACGCTGGACCATTTCTTAAAGAGAAGATTGATAATCCCATTCGCCAGGGTGCCGGTCTCCTTCAGTGTATGCTCTACTGTTATTCAAACAAGAAATGGTACTAATTTTAGGAACAGTGTATGACGCTATCCAGCAATCCACCCACGTTTCGCCTAGTCAAATCAGCTTCAATGATACCGCATCTATGAAAAAATACAAGACACATGTGCTAAATGTTACTAATTTCGGTACGACATCGGCATCCTATCGCGTACGTAACCGAATTGCTGCTGGCATCGCACCATACACAATCTCTGCGGACAACCCACTGACAATGACAAAGCCGAAGGATTACTTTGCCAAGACAAGGGCCAAGGTAACTTTCAGTCCTAGCAAATTTACGTTATCTCCCGGCGGTAGTCAGAAAGTTACTGTACGCGTCGACATTCCATTCAGCCAGATAAATTCAACAAAGCACTTTATCTACGGTGGCTATGTTCATTTTGAAACGAAGGAAGAAACTCGCAAAGACATCACTGTGCCCTATTTCGGCATCTGGGGAAAGCAGCGCGATCTTCCCCTTCTTGACAAGAACCGAACCTGCTTCATAAATACGGAAGATTTTTCTTGTTTGAAGCACAAGACCTTCCGTGTGAAATTGGATAAAGAAGCAACCTATCTCACGAATCTCGTACACCTCTTCACACCATCTCCAAAAGTCTCATGGGCTCTCCTTGATAAACATATGAAAGTACTCGGGAACATCGATGAGAGAACCTATGTGGACAGAACAATTCTACCAAATTCTCCAGTGGCTGCTGATTTCAACGGAAGCTATGCGATTGGATCAGGAAACAACCATAAACTGCGTAACGCAACAAGTGGCCAATACAGAATCCGGGTTCGCGCGCTGAAACTATTTGGCAATGAGGAAAGCTCAAACGACTGGGAGGAATGGGTATCACCCCCTATTGAAGTGCAGTAAAGCATATGTGTCAATTACTATCAAATACATGACGCTGTATAGCAATCCATTCTAAATTTAGATTACTAATTTGAAGCGATAAGAGCTGTGGATTTTTTGATCCTTTTACTTGCGAAACTTCTATTTAGGGTAGATCGCAAACACAGTTCGAACTATTATTACATAACAGGCAAATCTACACAATTCAAGAGGCAAATTAGCTATGAATCTAAATAGCAAGTTCAGCTTTTCTCTTTAAAAAGGTCTACACCGTGTCAATTCATCGTGATCAAGTGACAGACTTGCCTTTTCAAGCTGCTTGCAGTGGCTGGTGAGTTATGGCGGACATTTCAAGTGCGGAATCGGCGAGCCGATAGTCATCTGCTTATCGACAAATAAACCTGTGAAACTTTTAATTGACCATTGTATGACAATGAAGTGGCTGAATACACATTATCTAAAGTGCGACGCCGTCATGTCTATCTCTTGTTTATTTTGTAAGTCCTCCATTACACGAGGAGTAAGGAAAACTTGAAACCTCTTGCGTATTTCGGAACATCAACCGCAACAACCGGCATGTGATTCGCACCGCATAGTCTCAAGTTTATTGCTTTTTGAAAGGCTTATAACATAATTTTTTGATACGTCACTCATATACTAAATGTTACAAATTTCAGGTGCTGGATTCGTCTCCTACCCATACATTGTCGATATTCCTGTTAATCAAATCAGTTCGACTAGAGCCTGTCGTCTACAATGACTGTGCTCAGTTTGAAACTCGGTAAGAATTAAAGCTGCATTTTGTTTGGATCGGAAAAGAAGATCTATCCTACAAACAAGGCTCTCCATATGAAGGTGAATATACTCACCGCACATCGTGTTATCGCCCCAGTCCTTTATATGCCCTCCGCAAAGGCTACATTGGAGCTTCTTGACATAGACTTGGAAGTCCTTGGCGATCTCTACGAATTGCTGTACGTGGACCGAACGATTGGGCCAGACAATGTTAAACCGGCAAAATAACGATGGAAGTTATGCTATTGGGATCCGGCTAGGATCCTCAGCTAGAGTATGTAACAAGCGGTCTACACAAAATCCAGGTCCGTGTGTCGAAACTATATGAAAATGCGGAGGGTCCAAGCGATTGGCTCAAGCGGGTTTCAGGTCCTATCTAAGCACAGTGGGAAGGTAGTCCACCTATCCTAAGGAACATACTAGATACGTCTTGTCGCAAACGCGCATACCTTGTACCTATTTCCTGATTATGTGAAATACATATCCACAAGGAAATTCACTATTGAATAAAAATCAATCAAACGTGACAATGAGCATAAGACTTGCCACAGCTGTAAATCATAGAGAATGCAACCTGTCGCGATATTCATAAAGGGCGTTCTGAAATACGTTTGTGATCAAAGAGCGGGAACTATGCATAAGAAATCATTTTAATGACTTGATGGACTTGGGCTACTGTAAAATAGAGTTATCGCGCACGCGCGGACCTCACTGAAGGACTACCTACTAAAAGTCCAATTTTAGCTATGAGAACCTGCGAGCGATGCTTCTTGTATCCGTTCTAGCTATGATCACGGTAGTACTATTCTTAGTATGTTGTGGTTAAGCCTCCTGTTAGGTGTTCCTGTTTCATTAGCGTGAAGGACTTCCTCAGATCGATTGCCATATCCAAGCTATTAACTCTTGGTATGTGTTTTAACCATTGTTTTTTTTTGTTTGTAGCGCTTTATCTAAATTAGATTATCTCTATACTGTAAGCAGCAAATGAGCCTATTACCCTTGAAACGAAATGGGCTTGGTTTGTGTCCTCGCTGTTAAGATGTCATGGTATAGGTTCCTATGACCGTTTCGTAGAATGATGCAAGGGTTACAGTTACTCGTGATGTATAAGATTTACTATTGACTCTCTAGCTACTGCTTGTCAGAACCTTATTCAGATAATGTAAATAAACTAGCACCCTTGCCCATGTGTTCCTCTCCCACTAAGATACTAACCAAACAATAAAATGAAAAAGAATTAAACCTTAAAAAGAAAATTGTTTGACGGACTTCTACACAGCCCGTGTGTCACCGCGGACAGCTTAAAACATTTGGGCAAGATGTCATAAGGACATCTACTTAGAGTAATGTTATGCTGCTTCCTGGGAATATAGACGGCACTGCTGCCGTGCGCGTGACGCGCTGCTAACTGTTCTTTGGTGATTCCTCCTTTACGTTTTCTTCTTTTACCCGACTGAGCGGTTTCTACCTTATCTCTGCTGAGTGGTGTGGCTGAATTTCTGTAACAAGTGGCACTTTGTGGAGCGCCGAATCCTGGGATAGCTGTATGCACGTTAGACTCCTTGGTACTTGCAGACCATATTAGAGTTAAATAGTTACTGTGCTTGTTTACTTCGTACTAAGCTTGCAGCATACAAATGCTTCTCTATTAACAACAACGATAAAACGCTTCCTAGCGCTATCGTGGCTGAGCTCCGCCTGGACCGTGTACGACGATGCGGTGAATCAATACTTGCGCTCGAGCAGGTATATAAAAATCACCCCGAGCGCAGACGAAGAGGCCTAGAAGTTACAATAGCGTATATCCATGAAGAGGTGGCTCGACATTCTCTGCGTAGCTGTAATTCTCTGTTTTCTGCATACCGTATTTGCGGAGGGCTTCTCTCATCCTAAGTTCAAGGATCCCAAGAATCGACGTCGTGCCGATGGACAATATCTAGTCGAGTTTACTGGAGACATACCGGTAGACAGCGACAGGTTCATCAAGTCACTTGAAGCCAAAGTTCCTGGTGTCAAGCTTGTTCCTCGTCATTCGTTCTCACATCGATTATTCTCTGGCATATCTTTTGAAGCGTCAGGCATCGAGGAATCTAGGACGCGACATCTTTTAGAAACTCTTGTTAATCAACATACCGTGAAATACGTTTATCCTATTACCACAAATTCCCATCCCTCTGCTAAACCTCTGGGCATTAATAATGATGTCGATATGAAGACAGTGAAGACCTTACTTCCGCACAATGTGACACAGGTCGATCGTGTCCATAACGAGCTGAATCTGAGGGGAGAAGGTGTCAAAGTTTGTGTACTTGATACAGGTATTATTTCTTCTACAGATAAAAGTAGCGTCGTTTATTATTATTTTGCTTATCATGATTGTTTGTAGGAATTGACTACAATCATCCAGCTCTTGGAGCAGGATTTGGTCCCCAACATCGGGTGAAAATGGGTGGAGACACAGCAGATAACAAGCGAACTCCTTTGGATAATTGCGGAATAGACAGCGAAAATTCAAGTATGTTACAATTATCTCCTCTGGGTTATCGAACTAAACCTTGTCGCTGACTATCAGGTGGTCATGGCACTCATGTTGCCGGTATAGCTGCCGGAAACAGCCGAAGCAACGGGTTCATTGGTGTTGCCCCCGAGGCTACGATCGGCTTTTGGAAGGTCTTTCAATGTTCTACTGGAAGTGCCCCTGATGACGCTACCATGAAGGCCTTGACGGAAGCGGAGGAGCACGGCTGCGACGTGGTGAACCTAAGTCTAGGTGGGTTCAACGATGGATGGTCTGAGACAGCTTTAGCTGCTTTTGCTGAAAGAATGACAAAGAATGGTCTCCCAGGTAGGTTAAAGAAGAAGAAATGCAATCATTAAGTTAACCTAAAAGCTTATAGTTGTTATCGCTGCCGGTAACGAGGGCGAAGCTGGTGCCTTTACCGTGGCGTCGCCAGCTGCAGCAAAAAAAGCGCTCTCTGTAGGATCTATTGATAATCACTTTTACCTTGCACGCTTATTTGAAGCTAGAAAAGGCTCTGTCACGGGCGAACGAATGGGGCCTCATGGTATGGCTGTCTTGGTCATTTGTTCAACAAGTGCTCATCTTCTTTCTTTTGTAGTATACAAAATCGATTCTTCATCGTTTGACATCATTCCGCACGGAGAAATTGTTCCTGGCTATTCTCATTTTAGCAACATTGATTGTAGAAACAATACAGTGAATCCTAACGTTCGCGGAAAACTTGCTCTGTTGGACTACACTTCATGTGCCGACGTCAAGGAAGTTGCGAGGATCGCACAAGCGGGAGGTATCGGCGCTGTATATGCTACTGGAAATCCTCCTGCGGAAATCACAATGCCTGGTTCACCTCTTCCTGTCGTTACTATCACGTTCGCTGCAGGCGTGGAACTAGCTGGTGCATTCGTAAAAAACACTTCCGTCTTCTTGCATTTTAGTCGCGCAGGATTTGCTCAAAGACTATCCACTGGTGGTCAGATATCTACATTCTCCAGTGTTGGTCCTAACATCGATCTGGACCTTCATCCAGCGATTGCTGCTCCAGGAGGCGAAATCTTTTCCACGTTGCCGAGATACTTGGGTAGTTGGGGTTCTATGTCTGGAACGTCCATGGCTGCTCCCTACATCACCGGAGCAGTTGCTTTGTTTATTCAATCCTGGAAGAACAAGAATCAAAGGGTAACGCCGGAGTTCATCTTTGAGCAGCTTCAGAATTATGCCGCACCGATCAGCCCTCAACAGTTTGATGACAGCACGATAGACAACCCCGTACGTCAGGGTTCCGGCATGCTTCAGTGTATGTGTCTATTGTTTACATGACATTTTTTCTAGTGATACTCACACATGTTGCTTCGTTTTTTTTTCCAGTATATGATGCTATCCAGCAGACGGTCCACGTCTCGCCAAGTCGTATCAGCTTTAACGACACCGCATCCGTGCGAGAGTACAAGACCCATTCACTGACTATTTCAAACTTTGGAAACGAAGCCGCTTCTTACCGTCTCAAGAACAAGATCGCGATCGCTATTACTCCCTATACTTTTTCAAGACACAATATGTCAGTGACAGCACCGAAGAACTACTTTGTAAGGTCAGCAGCCAATGTCACTTTTACTCCCAGTGACATTACTGTCGAAGCTGGAGCTAGTAAAACTGTCACGGTACATGTTGATGTTCCGTCCGCCCAAGCGAATTCAAGGCGACATGTGATATATGGTGGCTATGTTCAGTTCGAGACGCAGCAAGCTAAACGAAAGGATATCACCGTGCCGTACTTCGGTCTCTGGGGAAAGCAGCATGACATTTCCGTAATTGACGTCAAAGATACCCATATTAAAAGCTTTGAGAGCAGCAAGATGTATTTTGCGAACGAGACCTATCATCTGACGCTGGGAAACAACAAAACGTACGCTGAAATCCACACACACCTCTTTATGCCATCAGCCAATATTGTGTGGAGACTTTATGACGAGCATATGAAATACATTGGCCTGATCGCCGAACAGGACTACGTGGGAAGTTCTATCTATCATAGTACTCAACATCCCGATTATGACAGCGTCATTACGATAGACTTTGATGGCACCTATCTTCCTCGCGTTGGCGACGATTCCGAGAAACGGAAGGTAACCAAAGGGACATACAGAATTGTAATTTCAGCTTTACGGGTGTTTGGCGATCCAAAGAAACCAAAGGACTGGCAAACCTGGACATCTGGTCCAGTGATTGTAAAATAGAACATAGTACCTAAATCAAATACTAAGTCTTGTATTATATCATAAACTATCACCATTACTCAGAAGGACGTTATCGGTGTGCTACGTCCTAAAAAAGTTCCAAGCGACTTCCTTTTTTTTTTTTTTTTACTATGGAATACTGCAAATGTATGATCAATTGTTCCAACCTCATGGGATGATATTTGCCGTAATGGCAGATGCGGAGGGTATGCTATATGTTATCGCACATGACATCTACACAGCGTAAATAGCGAATGATGTTTACTGAGAAGTTGATTGCGCTACCAGTTGAAAGCACATGAACTGAAGTCATTTGGCGACCCAAATAATAGCGATGACTGGGAGAATGGACTAACTGGAAATTTCGAGGCGACATGATAATTAGCTCTGTAGAATGTTTATTAGTCTTGCAAAGAAGATCACCGTGGGGATTTCTATTGTGCCTTAACGTCTTGAAGGCTCTTCTGTTGGTTTTTGTTGGTGTCATCTCTTTGTGGAAATGGGACACTTGTTTGTGGACGTTTCGTAAGCAAGAATGTATGCGTTCATGACATACTCTAGTGGTGAATCTTCCTGTGGGCAATGTGTACTGTACTTCGTCCAGTAAGGACCTAACGTGCCCTAGAATACTAACGTTTGTTGATGATGCTCTCCTTAGTGGAATCAATAGGCTGTCCTAATAATGACTCCTGCGAGGTCGTTAACTCTGTGGTGCAGCGCTTCCTAACCATGATGTCGTTCCCACGCAACGACGAGGTCCTGAAAAGCATGGACAAAACGTGCATTAAGTATGCTCTTCCCGCATGTGCAACTACGGGGCGGCTGAGCGTCTAGCTAAGTCAAATCCTTTATTAACGCATGATTTGATATTCTACTACCGTAGACGTGTTTCGGATGATTTACAGTTGTGACTCGTGCTATGTTCATCGCCACGATTGATTGTTTTTTTATTTATTTAGTAGTAAACTTTTTCGTAGGTATGTAATATTACATGGTGAAACAATAAGTACAAGGCATGCATATTTACTTGAAGAAGGAATCCATGTGATCCTTCGGATATGTGGGATGATCTTCCCACAGTACTTCGATAGGGCCTGAAACCCACTTGTCCCAATCGTTTGGATTCCCCACATTACCAAATAGCTTCAATGCACGTATCTGGATTCTGTATAGGCCACTTGTTACGTTCTCTAGCTGAGGATTTTCGCCTGATTCTGGAATGTAACTTCCATTGAATTTCATAGATTCAACGTCTTCTGGTCCGAGCGTTCGGTCCACATACAGCAGTTCGTACAGATTGCCGAGGACTTTCATGCTTGTGTCAAGAAGTTCCAATGTAACCTTTGCGGATGGCGTATAAAGGACTGGGATAATAACAGGATGTGTAGCGGGTACGCCCAGTTTCATTTGGAGAGTTTCATTTGTAAGATAAATCTTCTTTTCCGATTGAACTAACAGGGCAGTCTGGTTCTTATCAAGAAGAGGAAGGTCGCGCTGCTTTCCCCAGATACCAAAGTATGGTACAGTGATATCCTTGCGATTCTCTTGCTGCGTTTCGAACTGAAGATAGCCACCGTAGATGAGATGCTCTGTCGAATTGACTTGATTAGCAGGGATATCGACATGTACCGTGACTTGCTGGCTGCTTCCAGGAGAGAGGTTGAAATCACTAGGACTGAACGTTACGTTGGCGGTTGTTTCCGTGAAGTATTTTTCCGGCGATGTCATTATCAGCGTGTTGTTCGGGAAAATAGTGTAGGGGGCGATGGCTGTAGCAATTTTGTTTCTTACGCGGTAAGAAGCAGATTCATCACCGAAATTAGTAACAGTTAGTACGTGGGTCTTGTATTCCTGGACGGAGGCGGTGTCATTGAAACTGATTTGGCTGGGAGAAACATGGACAGTTTGCTGAATAGCATCATACACTGCCACGGAAAAAAAAAAAAGAGAGAGAGAGAGAGAGTTAGCAAAAAAGCCTTCAACGTTTTAGTAGTAAATGGGTTAGCTTACGCTGCATAATACCGGCTCCCTGGCGGATAGGGTTATCCAGTCTGTCCATGCGGGTTGGTCCAACGTTTACTGGCGTAGCATAGTTCTGCAACTGTTCGAAGACAAACTGAGGCGTGGTCTCTTGGCCCTTTTGTTTCCAAGCCTGAAGGAACACAGCGATAGCACCAGCAACATAAGGGGCTGCCATTGAAGTACCGGATATTGATCCCCAGCTACCAGCGTATCTGGGCAAGGTTGATAGTATGTTTCCTCCAGGGGCAGAAATCATGGGATGAAGATCCATATCTGCAATGGGCCCAATGCTGGAGAAAGCAGATACGTAGCCGCCGGTAGCGCCTTTTTGTGCGAAGGCTTCACGACTGAATCGAAGAGATATCGCATCACCACTAGTGAGTGCTGCATGAAGTTCCTTGGCAGCTACGCTGGTAACAAACACAATAGGAATGGGTGCAAGCTGCACTCCTTCTGGTTCTGCAGTGTCATCTCCAGCATACACTGCACCGACAGCTCCGGCATGTGCCAAATTCTTTAGCTGTTCTAAAGTAGTGCAGTTCACAGATCCCTCGATCATGACAAGTTTACCGTGCGCGTGAGAGTAGTCCGTTGTGTTGCTGCATGCACAGAGATCTTTCGAACCAAGGATAGGTTGTACAAGATCACCGTGTGGGATGTTGTCATAAGCAGCAGGGTCGGGATTATAAACTAGAAAAAAGGTTGGAAGATGAGCAAGGCAAAAATCACTCGATTCATGCTACTACTACTACTCACTATGAGGTCCGATGGGCTGATCAGGGTTAGAACTTCGTCTTGCTTCAAATAAATGTGCCAAAAAGTGTTCATTATCAACCGAACCTACGGAAATGATCTTATTCCCCGTAGCAGGTGCTCCTACTGAGAAAGCTCCCGTTTGACCCATATTACCACCAGCAACAACAACTACAAAATAAGAGCAGGATCAATGGTTGGAAATTCCAGTGTGAACTCTCTCACACACATACCTGCAATCCCTTCTTCTGCCATTCGATCGACAGCAACGGAAGACGGGTGCTCAGACCAAAGTCGGTTGTCTGTACCGAGACTAAGGTTTATAACCTCACACCCACTGTCATGAGCCGCAATTAACGATTGTATAATGATATCGTCGATAGATGCTAGCTCGTCTTTGCATGGAAAAATTTTCCAAGCACCGATTGTCGCCTCGGGTGCAACGCCAACAAAACCCTAAGTTACCAAACCATTTAATCTTCTGACAACGAAGCCGCTGTCTCTTACTTTGCTGACGTCGTATCCGACGGCAATACCAGCTACATGTGTGCCATGACCAACTGTGACCAATGCAGATTAGATCTTGAAGATTCTTTGCAGATTAGAAATGAAATGAAATGAAATACCTCCTCCAGATGAACCGGGGCCACAGTTGTCCAACGGAGTGGTCTTGTTATCCGCTATATCGGCACCTACTGTCGCTCTGTAACCAGGCCCAAAGCCTCCTCCCAGCGCAGGATGTTCATAGTCGATTCCTAGAATGCAGATCAATATCTCACTAACTAAAGCAGTACTATAAATCAGATCGCACCTGAGTCGATTATGCAAGTCATGACACCTTTGCCTGTCAGATTTAGCTCTTGGTGGACACGGTCGACTTGAGTTAAATGATGGGGTAGCAGAGTCTTGACAGTGTCCGATTCTACTTGTTCGTTTACCCCGATAGGTTCTGCGGCAGGATGTGGTCTCCGAGTGTTAGGATAAATGCGGGCGACGTGATCCTTGTAGGCAATCGTTGCCAGGAGCCGGTTATTGTTAGATCCCTCGGAATGGTGAGCTTCAAACGACACGCCATTGAACAGTTTATGCGAGTACGCGTATCGACGATGTAGTTTGACACCTGGTACCTCGGCCTCGATTTCTTTTATAAACGTTTCGCTGTCAGTGGCTTCCGTAAACTCCACCAGGTACTGGTTTTCGATGTGTCTTTCCCGTGCAGCGGCTCTGAATTTGGGATGAGAAAACCCTTCAGCTTGAAGGGCGAGCAAAAAGCATAAGAGCCCGATTGCTGAGAACAGTCTTGATCTCGCTCCCATCAATAGTGTGTAAATATAATGCAGCGCAAGACTGATCTTAAGTACTGATTTTATATATTTTGGGCTCTGATCTCAGCAGACAGCTTTACAACCATCTTTAAGTCAGTCGGCTTAGCTAAAATGTACGGAAAAAGCTGAGGTTAACAGCTGAAGGGAAAGGTAAAATTAGCAGAATCATAGGAGTTTCTTGTTGCTATTGCTCTGTGAAGAACGCTGTTGATTTACCCCTGTCCATTTTTCTCATCTCTACTTTATTCCATGCGATATTATCAACAGGTATAGACTTGCCAAAAGTCAAAAGCGTTACACTGGCAGCGGAGTCTCTAGATGCAATACAGTCAGAACCTGCGTTAGAGAAGCCACAAAGAATGTTCAGAAACAAAGGACAAACTCAGAGATTTATTTTGGAACTATTATGACACTAGCTTAGGTTATACAGTGACAGTCCGGCGGGATTCTGAAGGTGGAGTGTTTTCTTGGTACACAATTGATCGAAATTGACGTTTTCTTCCATTTTGGTTGTAATTATCTGAACATTTGTTGTGAATCTTTAAAGAACTAACGGTATCGAGACGATGCTATGGGAGGATAAAGGATGATTACGGCCAGCCGGTGATTCCGAATCCACAACAGGTTTCAGATTTTCCTTGCCGCTGTGTAACCGAGGCCTTGCAAAAATTGATGGAGAAAAGGGCATCGCAGCGTATTGTTTCCAATAACATGTATTGATCCGTTGCAGTATCATGCACTGGTTAAGGGCTTAGCGTTGTATCTTTGCCTAGATGTTGGTTGATGAAAGCAAGTATAGTGTAGTAAGATTTACCGACATCACCGATTCTGACAGAGTCCATCAGCCACAAATTTGTTAAATTGTCATACTTGACCGTAGCTTTAACTTCCATGTTAACTTTCTGCTTCTATTCATAGCGACAGTGGATTAGTAACTGGAGAAACGTCCAAGTAAGTTCCATAAATTGGTTTGTACTATCTACCTTTCGGTACTCGCTCTACGTTTGCCTTTTGCGTTTGATTTTTCTTGTTCTTTATCATCTACAATTTCTTCGTCTGATCTCTTAGGAATCATTCCTGATCCGGTGCGCACCTTTGGGAACGACAGCTTGCATAACATCATTCCCACAGAAACTATCCTAAGCCTTACCGATTTCCCGAGCCGGGAAACTTGGTATGGCTCCTAAGGAAAAGGCTATTAGACATGTAGTACCGGCAAGAAGGGGATTTGTTTTGTGTCCAAAGAGAGCTTCCTTTTGGGGGCGACCGTAGACTTATCCATACTTCCAGCTTCCCACAGATTGTATTGAGAAGGCCGCAATTGGCATTCTGCATGAAATAGGAAACTTCTTCTTAGGAATCATACAAAAAATGGAGCCATATCAGATCCATCAATGCATAGACATTAAAAACCTGGGAAGCTGCCCGCAGAGAGGAGCTTTGATGGAATGATGGATTTGCGGATTAGCAGAACCATGAGATGCAGGAAGGAACAGCATGAATCCCGACGGCATGACAACAGGAACGGCAATGTGACAAGGAATTAAAAAGCCGTCACTTATAAATGTTTGGGTTACTTTTGCAGGAAAGTTCGCTTTCTGCACCAGCTCCCACTCTCACCTCGTTACTTACTTTTTTCTCTCTACTTATTTGAATTACCTTTCCATTCTACATTATAACTTTTTTTCTTTGAATTTGCAGTTGTTTTTTATTTCTTTTCTTATTACCCACATTAACATCATGGCTTCTTTCAAGGTTATCTTCCTCCAATTTTAAGTAATGAAGTTAGCATTTTACATCCCTTTCTTTACTTTTACTTTTCCCCGCTTGTTCACTTGTTCCAGACATTTCATATTTTGGCTATTAGACAGCTTCGCTGTTATATTTTTTTCTTTTACCTACCTGCACTATAAACGCACGACGCACACCATTGACCAGCGCCATCGTGGATTATATGCCCATTGTTGTCTAAAAGACAAGGTTAAACGCACAATTTATTGTTGTCATCACTATTACCAAAATTATCCATTTTCGTCACCATCACATAATATAATTCGCTATGAACGTCAACGCACCAGTATTTGTTCCCTCCGGCACGTCTGCGTCTCCCACCGACCCTTCCAAGGACAATGGCTTACCAACTCATAACCATGGCAAACCCAAGAGACACGGAGATCGACACCACCATAATAAGAAGCGCGCTTCTAACGGTAAAACACAGATCCTTTTGCCCCGTGGGTTAGCGACTTATCTTTTTATGTAGAAGGTACTACTACTGCTGCTAAATCAACGACCCCGACAAGGCATCCCCGACCGCCCAAACCGAGAACAGATGGCGCAGCACGTGGCACACGACAAGCCAATCGAAGGCAATCAAACGACCTCCCTGCAAACGAACAACAAACCATGACTCCTGTTGAGGTAAGACAATAGCAGAAGAAGAATAAACTTGATTTGACCGGAAAAAAAAAATAGCAGGCACAAGGCACGGCGGGGGCTATTGACAAGAAAGGTCGAATTTCACTCAATCATTTACTTAACTTTTCGTTCCCTGCACGCCAGCCGCGCCAGCAGACATACGTGCCAAGAAAGAACAAACCATCCGGTTATCAACCGTACAATAAGGAGCGCTATGTCAACGCAAAGTAAGACAATCAAAAAAAAAAATTGAAACCACGGCAAAGCTCAACCATGGCATTTAGTTTCCGTTTCTTGGTTTCACCACAGGGAGAGTACATGGTCAATCTTGCTGACCCAGATTCAAACTTTGATTGGGAGAACGTTGAACAAGTGGTAAGTCATAAAGAAGATACAAAGTTGGACCGATCGTTTATGTATTGATGATCACATTGAAAAAAAAAAGCTTGTTTCAGCGACGGAAACACCTTCTTGTCCCATCTGTTTATCACCCCCGGCAGCAGCGCGTATTACAAAATGTGGCCATACATTTTGCTTCCCATGCATTCTGCAATACCTTGCCTTGCGTGAAAATCAGAACAAACAATGGCGAAAATGTCCTATCTGTTGGGATGCGATTTATCAACGTGACCTGAAGAGCGTGCGTGTCTTACAACCCTACGCAGTGACATACCAACACCACCCGACGGAGGGACAGAAACCTGCGACGATTTCGGAAGGGGATAAGATTGATATGCGTTTGATGCAACGAACGAGCGATTCGACATTATCGTTTCCTTTGTCTGATGTTTGGCCTATTCCGGATGAGGTGGTCAAAGATTATATGAAACCTGATGCGCCAATTCTTCCTTGGCATTTTACGCCTACGGCAATGCAGTTTGCGAGATTTATGCTAGCTAGTCCAGACTACGTCGAGGCGGAGTTATCGCGCGATCTCTTGGAATTGACAGATGCGCTTGTGGAAGCCAAAAGCTGGGGATCCGATCATGGTATTCCATTTATAGACGAGAGTATCCATCTTCTGGAGGAGAAAATGCGAGATACGAAGCAACGTCATACGTTAGCGGTTGATTACGCTATGCAGACAGCCAAGTTATTGTTTGATGCCGCCAAACGATCTACACACGACAAGAACCACGAAATACAAGTGACCAAGGAGGAGGAGGAGAAGGAGGAGAAGGACGAACCAAGCGATGAAGTTGAAGTGCCAGAGGCTTATCGACAGTATGATCTCCAGCGAGCGGGCGAACACGTACACCATCACGACAGAAAAGTGCCTTCAAAGATTGCAAAGAACATTAACAACAGCAATGGAAAGAAGGAAAGGGTGGCATCCGAGTATTACTATTTCCAGTCAGCCGATGGACAACATCTGTACCTTCATCCTTTGGACATCAAGGTGCTAAAACACGAGTATGGCGACTACAGTCATTTTCCCCGCAATATACAGGTTGTCGTTACTGGTGTGGAAGAATCTACCATTACGGAGGTAAGCGAGCAAAAAAAAAAAAAGTGGATGGTTGTAGCTAACAGCCCTCATAGGAATTGCGCAAGAAGTGTAAATACCTTGGTCATGTACCTCTTGCTTGTGATGTTACATTTTTGGAGACCGATTTGAAACAACTTGTTGCAGAGAAGACATTAAAGATTTTTGAAAGTAAGTAGAAAGAGATGATAAACGGCGACATGTCTGATGTTTACGTGCTTTCTGGTTAGATGAATTGCGACAACGAGCAAAGAAACGTCAGGATCGGGTAAAAAAGGAAGAAAAAGAACGTAAGCTAGTCGAAGCGAGACAGAAGAAACAGCAACAGATGTTAGCAAGGCAGCAACAGCAGATGCCTGTTGATAGCAGCGATCCATTTTTCCAAATCAACCGACCCATGACTTCAGAAGAAAATGAAGACATGGTTGCTCGTGCGATGCAGTTGTCTGCTTCGGAGGCAGCGAACTCCAACGGACCCAAGACAGTATGGGGTACACCCGCGGTGCCAGCGCGAGAGACTGCTGCTGCTGCAAGCCAAAGTAGCAATGGGGGCAGTTGTGAGGAATGGGCGGATCACATCGTTGTCAAGACAAAGCCCAAGAAGAAGAGAAACAAACATTGATGGAACAAAAAAAAATTTATACATATATATCTTTTTTTTCTATGACTATAACAGCGCAGCAGTGCAAACAAGAGGAATTAAAAAAATCATTGTTTTTAGCGAAAAAGAAGTGTTATGATGTGCGGTAGATGGAGAATCATGTTGTTGTTCTTGTTGTCGCCGTTGTTCTTGGTTTGTTTTTGGTTGGGAATCACCTGCGTGGCGGGGTCCTTCTTCTGACCGTCTTTCTGGCTGGGGGCTATCCTCTTCTTTTTTTCCTTCCAATGCGGCGGCGCGTGTGCCGCCCTGTCCTGGGTACAGGACCTCCAAGTTTCTGTTGATGCGGTCGGGTTCGACCAACAAACGCCAGGAGAAGGAAGATTTCATCTGACCACGTGGACAGCCTGTATTACATGTATGGTAGCAATCGTCGTCTGGCCAGAACGGCGGTGTGGATGCATTGGGATGCGACCAGCCGAGATCTAGGTCGCAGTCTGTGTAAGGTTCAAATTTCGATGGACCATAAAAGTCAATGAGACCAGCAATGGCACCTGTCCATGCGGCGTTGTAATCTTGGGTGACTTCGGAGTATTCGTAGTTGGAGCGGTCATCATGCCAACTGTCGTCAACGTTGGGGCCTCCTTCGACGGCGCCGTAGAGAATGAAACGCTGGGTTGATCTGCTCTCGGAAAAATCTTCTTCGACGTGGTCTTGGAAGCGGCCGCGCATGGGGTAGTCGATGTAGGAGTTGTAGGAGGATTTGTGATAGGGTTTGCTCGGATAGTCGTCTCCAAAGCCGACAACCCAGCTGTAGCCGTAGTCGCCGAGGGCGTAGTTGATCTGTTGTATGGCGAAGGTGGTCATTTCTTTTCCTTCCTTGGTGTTGTAGCCGACCGCTTTGGCAAACGCCATCATGAGGAAGGCGACGTTGCCGGAGTAACCCACAGAGCCCCAGTGCTCGATGTAAGCAAGACCACGTGGCGTAAACTTGACAATCTGGTCGGGGCTGGGTAGGAATTGATTGAAGTAATCCATTGCGTTCTTGTAAAATAGGCCTTCGCCGGTGAAAGCATAGAGGAGTGTATGGAGCGCACCGCCTTTCTCGTCCCAAGAATACTCTTGCCATGAATCGGAGGATGCAAGGTACCATTTCTTGGCCGTGTCGAGCCACTCTGGTTCCTTGGTTGCAGCATAAATCCACGCTGCGCTCCAGGCAATTTCATCGTCGTAGCGTGTGGAGGGGTACCAGAAGGTTGCCCACTGATAGGCATTATCACGCGATGTTACGTAACTTCCTGGATACTGTGTGGCAAATTGAAAGAGACGCTTGGCATGGTCGACGAGTTCATCGGCGAAGGTGGCGTTGTGTTTTCGCCAGGGAATAGAAATGGCGGCGAGAGCTGCACTGTATTCACCTGCGATCTCGGAAGAGGGATTGTCGGGTGTAATATAGTAGGCTTTGTGGGGTAACCCAGTCGGAACCCATTGTTCGTATTCCTCTGGCGGACCCCAGTAGTTGAAATCGACGTCTAATTCGATTTGTTTCGAGATCGGACCAAGTGCTGATGTTCCTAGCTGACCGACAATATGGGTATCATTGTAATGGCAGTTTAGAAGATAGTCTGAAGAGAAGAATCTGTGATTAAAACATCCTCTTCGGAAATTTTCCTTTCTTTTTTTTTTACCTGCACCCCATTTGATAAGTTCAAGTCCTTCGGCTAGTTCATCTACAGAATTCATTGCGTCTTCAAAAATGACGATATTAAAGGCGAGTTGTGTTGCTGTCCAGCCAAAGGGAAGACCCCATTTCATGGTGTTGGCGGCTTCGTACCATCCGCGGGAGAGATCTTCACCGAAATCACCGACACAGACTTTGCATGAATCACCGCGCCAGGCCATACGTTGATAGGGCAAAATGCCGGACTTTTGAGCATGATAAAAAAGATAGCTTTTATGAAGGACTTCGGCGTAATTGTACTTTGGTTCCTTTGGTGCTACATAAGGACCTTGAAGGGGCGGTTTGGGAGGGAATCGAAGAGGGCTGGTGTCATCGTCGGCTGTCACACGGGACACAAAGGCGATCGCCACAGCAAATAATAATAATTTGCGCATCCCAATAATAAAGAAAAAACTGGGAAAAAATGAGAGAGAGAGAGAGAGAGAGAGAGAGAGAGAGAGAGACAGAGGAAGGAAAAGAGAGGTGATGATCATTTTGTCAACTCTTGTACAGTTTGTTCGCTTGATATTTTTGCGAGAAGTTGTATTTGATATGTCTCCGAAGTCACTTTTCGTAGACAATGATGATGAGCAACAAAAATTCCCCGTCGATGAAAATTTACCGCATTCCTTGTCTCGAAACCAGAAAAAGACGGTTCTATCTGCTGCTACATAGATAGATAGATAGACCTGACACGCCTGTATTGGTATAGTGTGAGGGTTCCGAGAGGCGGAACGAGGAATCAGAACGATGCTTCATTTCTGGGCAAATCCAAAGTCAGACTGTCGGCCTTCTTCCGTAAACTGAACAGCATAGATCCCTACGAATCATCATTTTGTTGATTGTTTTGATAGAACGCTATTGTAACATAGCTGATTTTCAAAAAGATCGACTTGAGTCATATCGTCATTTGAAATGACTTTTTATCAACATCCATCATAGCCACAGTGTGTAAACCAACCATAACATATATTGGCTGTTTCCGAGTGCAAAATGCTTGACCGTATACTGCATCATCAAAGTTGAACCCCTTGACGTCATTGTGCATTGAAATGTCAAAAAAAAATTTTTTTACATGGTAAAGATCCGAGTGTTTCCATCACTTTCCACGGGCGGGCTTTCATGAGGGAAGGGCACCGGTCGAGCTCCCGGTCAAAACACAAGTTACTAGATTCTCCAGCATATAATAGTAGTCATTCTTTTCTCAATGGATTTCATTGTCTTAATACATAAGGTAGAATCGTATGACTTGTTCAATGTTTCAACTTCTGACTGTAAAAAAAGAAGCAAGCTGTAATACGAGATCTGCAAGACATACACGAAGAAAACTGTAATTTGGAACACCGCCACGGTGGCACGGTAAGTCTAAACAATAGATCAAAAGGTATGAGTAATCTTGTAAGGGAGTTAGTTTCTGTAAAGATGGGGGATGGGGTGGTTTAGGAAAAAGATGGAGCCAGAAACCAAAAAGTATGATTCATGCGTCCCTTTAAATATTCACACTACTTCATTATCTCCGAATATGTTGAGGCATTCCGATTGGACATTTACTAAAAGCTATCTATCCTTAACTTCAATGAGCCAGGTTTCAATGCATTCTGACGCAGAAACCCTAAATCAAAAAGGATGGCACTAGCCAGCTTAGGAACCCATCATCATCCCCGGGGCAAGGGGGGTAAATGAGAAGCAATGGCTATGGCTGAAAAGAAGTCAGCATGTAATCTAACGTCATCTGATCCCATATATCCTTGGTACCATCTCAGTGTTTCTTTAGATATGTAAATAAACGGAGAACTTCATGTGGAACAAGGATGCTTACAGAAGACAAGTAGTCATTTTAATTTTTTTTATAAGAGTGGGGTTTACTCCAGCTGAAACAGTTTCTCCCCAAGAACATCAAGTTTTCTTTTCTTATACGTCAAAACTTCCCACCAGGAGAAAAACTTTTTTTAAGGTTTAGAGTAGCACTTCATTAGCAGAAATAACATTTTTTTGGTTGGGTTGAGTCGGAATATAAAAACGAATGACGTGCTGATGTAACGTTGCACGTTTGCAAAATCCTCTCGGCTTGACACGATCTTTCCTGCTGAAATTATATTTTTTTTATTTTCCGTCAATATGTACAAGCATTTTTTGGGTGTAATTTGTTTGTTGTTGTTGTTGTTGTTGTTGCTGTTGTTGTTATTGTTGATGATGATTCTTTTCTTTTTTTTTTAGTTTACGACACTCACACGCATTCCACATCTTGCAATATTCATCAGGATTTGTGCGGCCTAAGTTCCGATAAGTTTCCATATTACTGCAAGCTATCTTTTTTTTTTACCTCTAAAACCTGAATTTGTTGTGGTTGACATTGATCGCAAGTACATACATCACATGATGCATTAGCAAAGGAGGCCAGTGTGGCAGCAGCGGCTTCTACTGCATCTGTTTTTTGTTTCTTTTCAATGGTAGGAGGATTTGATTTTTTAGGAGGAGTTGGTCGTTTTCGTTTTTTGTTGGTTTCTTGTTGTTGTTGTTGTTGTTGTTGATAATAATAGGTATCAGAGGGATAAAAGTAAGGTGATGATGTTGGTGGTGTCAATGGTTGGGCCATAGGAGGAAAATGATAACCAGGCATGGAAGTTGGTGGTGGTAGGATATAAACAGGACGAACCCCTTTGTCCTTATTAGGTGGATAAAAGTAAGATGACCCAAAAAGGGAGGAAGGTGGTGGAAGCATAGCGCGTGAATCGTTCACTTTTGAACTAGAAGACATTTTAAAAGGTAAAGGAAAATAAAATAAAAAAAAAAAGAGAAGGGAGAAACAAAAAGCTGCTTTGTTTCGCAAAACAAGAAAAAAAAAGGTTTTTTGGATCTCCGTCATTTACAACTCCACTCACAAAAAGTTTTTCACACGTTGTAGCACACACACACAGAGAGAGAGTTCTAATCTGAAAACATTCGGTTTCGAATTGCTTGGACCGTTTCTGTTGATAGATTTGAACAGTTTCGGGAACAACCAGTTTGAGAGTAAAGTGCACCACATAGATAACAGCTAGTCATAGACTGTTTTACTACTTTTCATCATTTTCAATGAAGAAAAACTTACAACTGACAACCACATCGACAAGTCATATGGTGACAGCCACCCTATAACAAAATTCATCTTGTAAACACTACTATGTTTTTATAGAAGCGTGGGGACTTACTGTACGAATGACGACATGTCTACATTTTGGACAGCGAGACCAGCCACTTGTTTCTGCCAATCGACGTGCATGGACGGATAAGTCCCTTCTTTGTGGAACAATCATTTTGGACTCGCAAGGTAGGTCTTGCGAGAGAGTTAATTTATTTATACCTGTATGTTTTATTACTTCGTGTGAACTTTTCTTTTTACCTGGATGCCAGTTCTGTTGACAGGTAAGACATAGAGCACGATGACATTGCATACACTCTCCAAAGACAGGTGTCGATGGTTTATCTTCTTCCATCCATTCATAAGGACTTGAACAATGTGGACAATGTCCCTAAAGATTTATTATTATTATTGTTATTGTTATTGTTATTTGTTAGTATGTCCTAAGCCATATATTCGATAGATAGACTTGCCACGTTGGTCATCATTGTATGTTCAATTATTTTACACCACCATTGATGTACTTCATTGTCATTGAACACCAGGTCCATTGAGGATGTGATATCTAACACTTGCATACACTCTAAGACAGGGCATTCGCATTGGAGCATATCTGATTTTCGATGGTCCTGAAATCCCAATTCAAGGTATCGGCGGAGACAAGTTAAACATATAAAATGATTACAATTGGGCAGCAACACGCCATCCAGTCTACTCCGATCGTCAAACACTTCAAGACATAAACAACATTCTGAAGAAGAGGAAGAACAACTCATTCTCTAATGTGTGAGAAAAGAAGAAAGAGAAGAAGATGAAATAGAAGGGAAAACCGTGAGTGAAACATGGATTGATATTTTATCAAAAACAAAGTAAAAAAAGAAAAAAAAAGAAACGATAGTGTGTGTCAGGGTCGGAGCTAGTAAAGTTCTCTTTCTGTCTATCAAGGTATGGAAAAAGGCTTTTTGTGGGTCCAGCCCCTCCGCCGACCCAAGTGTCGATCTCTGTCTCTCTGACTCTCTCTTACCTAATGAAACTCCGCAGAATGAAATTCATTATCTGAAGAAGTTGCCTACCTGCTATCTCTCATTTCTACACATAGCATAAAGGTAGTCTTCGTTTAATAACAAGAAGACATATAGAAAAGGAAGAAAGAGAGAGCGAGAGAAGTAAGAGAAGAAGAGAGAAAGACACACACACACACAGAGAGAGAGAGAGAGAGAAAGAGAGAGAGAGGAAGAGGTTTTGTATTGGTAAAAAGGGAACAGACATAACAAAAACAGGATCGACAACGTTTTGATTGGTAGAGCCTCCGCATATCTCCGTCCCCCCCAATTCTTTTTTCTCTTTTTTTTTTTTACTTTTTTTTTTGCCTCTTTGGCGTTTTTCTTCTTTTCCCTTCATCTCAATGATTATGATGACCACCACATGTACCACGTCCCCTAAAGGCAAAAAACCTTACAAGAGTTGGTTAAAGGATGGTGTTAACGGTGGACCGTCTTCTATGGATGTACTTGTCAACTGGTTATCCGTCAAGGCAAACTACGCAAAATGGAGAGGAGATGACAGTGAACGAACACCTAAAAAATTACTACTCGAAGATATTATTGATAATATGCGTGAAGTGGGCATTTATCATCGTTTAGCAAAGGATGTAGCAAGTAAAATATCCACCTTACAAAGTAACTACCGATCCGCACGTGAGTGGTCCGAGACCGAAGGGAAAAAATTACGCCAGGCTGGTGCTCAAGAAGAAGCCATTCATGGTAAGTTGTGTAAGAAAAAGAAAAAAAAAGAAACTTTTCTAACTCCCCCCCTCTCCCTTCCCTTCCCTCCCCTTTCTTAATTCTGCTTTTTAGAGGAAATCTTGAAACGGTTTCCCTATTGGGATGCACTTCATAAAGTGTTTGGAAGTACTCGAAGTGCTTCATGGCCAATGTCGATCAGTAGTATTATGCATCGAGACGAAGAAGAATTATTGCAAGAAATTTCAAACCAAGAAGATGAACGTTTAAAGAAAAAACGAAGAGTACGGTTATTGCTTAGCAGCAATAATACTAATAATAATAATGATCAACATCATCAACATGAACAACAACAACAACAACAACAACAGGTAGCACAGCAAGTCAACGCGCTTCGACGGTCTTCTTCTTCTTCTTCTTCTTCTTCTTCTCCTCCACCTGCACCAGCACCTGTATTAATTCGACCTATGCCTCGCGTTTCATTGCTAACGTCGCGTGCCCAGAGTCATTTGGAGAAACGCGATGCACTTCTTGCCGAATCATTGGTCCAGGTCACACGTGAAAAGGAGGCTGGTCGGATGAAAAGGTCACAGGACATGCTCGATTTTCTGCGGGAAAAACGTGTGGAACGAGAACAACTGTTGATTGAAAAGGAAAGAACTCGGAGAATCAAAGCCAAGGCCGATTTGGTCAAGCATCTCCTAGATGCAGGGTTCACCAAGACTGAAATCGCAGAACAACTCAAAGAAACATAACATCGGAACTGGGCCTAAGTTTATTCGTTTGTATGTATTTCTGCGGGGCAATTGTGTACAAATATGGTTTAGTTTCTTTTTCTACCTTTTCCTCTTGAAGCACAAAAATAACCCATCTTTTGTGTCACAGACTATTCGTTCGTTTTTGTGCTACATTGCCCTAAAAACGTGGTATGTCTTTTTTTTTTTTTCCATTACGATCTGCGAAACAAAAAATGCCTAAAAACATCTCATCTCTTTTTTCTCTCTCATTGACAGAACTAATTCAATTGTAAATCTTTGTTCTTTCATTCATTGAGTTATTCTTAATCTTTTTGGGCGAAAAAGAAAAAAAAATTGATCGACATAACGTTATACTGCTTTTTTTTTCTTTTTTGTCAATGAAGGCTGGGAACCTTCCTCCTTCCCTCCCTCTCTCTCTCTATTTTATTACCATTCGAAATAGGCCCATCAGAAAAAAACACACATATAATAATTGTATAAATAATAATAATAATGGTAATGATAAATAAAGATAGGATTTCTTAGTAATAAAAAGGAAATGGAGAGTTTCCCGGATGATTCCCGTTTTCCTTCCCCCCAAAAAGAAAAAAAAAATTTTTTTTTCTTTCTTTTTCTCTCTCCTACTTCATTTAACCTCAGCATGTTAATAATAACAAAACGAATAAAAAAGCAAACTATGTACAAACATGGCTAAATTTATAGCATTCCATCATCTTCTTTAAAGGCTCCATCCTTTCTAATAATCACATTATCTACACCTGAAGCAACTACATCTGTTAACCAATGAGGAAAAGGTGGCTCTAGAATCCCTCGAAGTGCAAGTTGCCGTATACCCTCCATTACATTGCTCCCCTTAAACTTCATTGTAACACTGAGCTCCTCATCATCACCAGGAACATTCGCTCCACTACCCATGTGGGCCTCGACTACCTCTTTCATAGGTAGTAGGATCTTGAAAAAAAAAAAAAAAAGAAAGGAAGATATGAGCTAAACCCCGCCTCTTTCGAAAAAAGAAAAAGCTTACATTGAATTGAAGTGATTCTACACCCTGCGCCACATTCTTTCCTATTTTTGTTGCCGTTTCCTCGGATCGTTGACGAGCATTATCTGCGTCTAGGGGTACAATACGACGTCGTTCCTCCCGCGTCGGTATATCGTCCCCTTCTCCCTCCGTTGGTTTCACACGTTGACGGATATCCAAAGGATTTCCATCAAATTGATTTTTGCGAAATTGATCAAAGACACCGAGTGATTTTCGATGAAGTATAATCTCTTGTAACCGATCCATACGTTTACTTGTCAAATCCTCCTCTTGCATCCGATCTCCCTTGAACGTTTCAAGTAACGCCTAGTGTATTCTGTTGGTGAACCCACACTGTTTTCTTTTCTTTTCTTTTGCTTACCTGAACCACATAATCTTTGATTTCTTTCCTCAAAGTACCACCACAAAGCACAAATTCCGTATGGGGATAATGAATAAGATAAGCCGTACTAGATGTTGGTGGCAAGGATCGTGTTTGTAAATCATCAAACATCATGACCCGATACCAATGTGTTTCGGTTCTATCATGAATAACACCATACGAATGCTATCACCAGATTAAGTAACTCTTTCTCATTTTCTTACTGTCTTACTACCTACACATCGATAGAATTCAGAAAGGTATTTTTGCATACGTTGTTGAACCGTTTGATGGTCTATCCGTACATCGAGCTGTCCATGCGATTTGTCTACCCTAAACTCTTTAGCGACATTGCCCTGGACCCATAACTATGACTTACGCATTTTCCAGACTTTCCACTTTTTAAGTGAGGCATTGTTCAGGACATCTGTGTACAGGAGGAGGAGGAGGAGTAGTAGTACCCCCGTTGTCAACGCGTCGCGTCATTCCATCTCTTTTTTTTCCTTACATGTCATGTCAAGTTGCGCGATCTGTAATGCACATAGATGGTCGCTCTAAGAAAATACAGAGGCATCAGGGCAAAACGGTCATTGGTTTCATGCTGCTTACCCAGTCTTGAGCCATAATACGATCGACAACACTGTACTTACGTGTCTGCGTCAGGGGAGCATAATCTTCCCATGTATTCTGACTAGGTCGTAGTTCTGGAATGCGGCACCATTGTTTGACAAGATCCAATAACTGTTCCGTCGATAACTGGCGAACAAGTCTACGGACCCGTTCAGAATACTCGATAGGATAGCGATCGGATTCGCTTAGCATCAACGAAAAGCAACAACACCGTCCTGCACTTAGACACAGCAAGATCACAGTCACCCGAGAGAACGTCGATCATCTTGCCACACACCTTTTTTCACCAGCTGACTGAAATTTTTTTCCCGCTTGGCGAAAAAAAAAAAAAAAAAAAAAAAACCTAAAAATTGTACGCGTTGTGATTGGTTCCTGATCATCCGTTACATTATTCTGTCTTTGCACAACAAAGGCACCAATGGGATCAGAAAGCAAGGAAGATCGGCAAACAATTTTATTCTTCTTTTGAGTAAGAATGGCAACCCAGTTCGTACGACTTCAAAAGGGACCGCAGGTTAACATGGAACAGGTTTTTCGGGAGCAAACAAACTTTACCCTGTTTACTCTTAAAATATTTGCGCCAACGAACCGGTTGTAAAGATAAACCTGCAGTCTACTTTTACTTAACCCTTTGTAAACAAACTGTTTCAGCCACTTTTCAAGCCGATCATGGATGCAAACCACATGCCGTTCAATTCCTCTTAAACTGATCAGAAAGGCAATTTTTTTTCCATTGGTTCCTCTTATCTTCTTCCTCCCTCACGAAATTTGTGATTCATCTTTCTTCCTTTCTTTCTTTCCTTCTTTCTTTCGCTTACTATCGACAATGCCGGACGCATAACCAATCACATGAGGGATTGACAGAACGAAAGTGGCGCTACCTCATTTGCTTTATCATCTAACTCCCATTTCACTTCGGCAATGCGATGCATCCATTACAGCTAACATGGACAACAAAGACATATTTATCCTAAAAAAGATAAAAAAAAAAAGCGCCTCCTTAAGTCCTCATCATTTCTGATCTTATTCGTTGTGTTTATTTGCAATTGTTTCCTGCTAAAACAGGTATCTCCCTTTTGTCCCTCGTTTACAAGGAACCATGGTCTGTGCTGTTAGTAAAAAGAAGAGACTTGTTCTTTCTCCCCGTTACCAAATATTTACAGTATCTTGATTCTAATTTCTTCCCAACTTCTATAAACAGCCGCTTACAGAATCTTCCAGGGTCCAGACCCTATGTACGGGTACAAAAAAAAGACGCATTTGTCGCAACATTTTTTTTAAAAAAGTACAGCCTACCTTTATCATGCTACGCAGCCTTGTGCACAGAGCACCTTTTTTTTCTTTTTGATCTTGTGTTCCAATGAATTTACGATCTCCCTACGGAGTTTCTCCTGATCCAAATGGGTTAGGATAATAAAATGAGTAAGTGTAACATGGTGAAATTCTTCCCACGTACTAGTAAATGGCAGAAGTTCATTGTGTTCACTATAGATAGGTTTATGCTACGTTTCCCAATAATAATCACCTTATGAAAGCATTGGCGCTAATGACCAATGGGCACATCGATAGTTAATCGCAACCTAACAGCTCTCTGATGACTGATTTTGTTATTCAGGAGTGAAGCAACTACCTAAGCCCATTGTTGTCCGAAATTAGAAATTCAACGTTGCGTTCTTTTGGAGTAAAATGAAAAAAAAAGAAAGAAACGTATAATCACACCCTTTCTTTTTCTTTTCTTTTTTTTTTGCATGATCAAGTAGGAACAGCTGGTATAGGAATCTGCAATTACCGAAAAAGAAGTGAACTTACTTTTCTTTCTTCAATTGATCCATTGTCATTTGCTATATTCATTACATAAGCTTAGGCGAGAACAAGTGATAAATCCACCGGTGGTGTTGTGCATTAATTCAATCTGCAAGGGAGCAGTTGCTTCATCCATGAACAGCGGTCCTTCAGAACGACCTAGCCCTTGAGTCAAAGGTGTGGGACAGTCAGCTGGTATAGTTGTGTTCACATGGGACTTATGCAAGCTTTGAAAAAGAGAGAACACATAGAGTAACAGTTAGCTGCAATGTCCATGATCTTCTTCTTTCTATTCCTTAGTTTAGTAATTTTTTTTCCACGATCAGAAACTGCAAACTGTACATGTTTGTCGACATTGAAGACACCTGCATATATACACAAATTCGCCCATTTTTGTAGTACATCTAAGTTCTAGATTTGTTCCTGATCCATTGTTTCGGTTCCCCGGATTATGTACTCCTTATGTCGTTTACCTAAGCCGGACTATCCTTATCCCTTTCCTTTTTTTTTTTGCCAGAAAATTGTCGCATCTGAAAATAAATACTCTCTTTTGAAGAAAACACAGCTACAATGTAAACCCCTGGACTATTTGTTTCAGATACACATTGATGAGATCTTCTCAACTCCTCCCCCAAATTTTCTGTCTGTCAAGCAGAAGAATGTGTGCGCAGTTACCTCGCAGCTGAGCAGTACGCCATGAAGTGCAAACAAATACGTCGCATCTGTTGTATCCTGTTATCTGTCTCAAGTAACTGCTCTCTGTTCTGTTTACGGATGACAGCCTCATTGTTCTCCCATGCCATAACCGAAGACGGTTCATCCTGCCGTGTGGGATAGGCTGCAAGTCGAAATCCGTATGCATGCTCCAAACTGGAACACATGAATCTCCCAAACTGAGAGTATCTCTGGTATCTCCCAGTCTTGCGACAATTGGCTCTTGTTTTTACAGACACCGAAGTGAAAGCTATTCACGAGCCAAAGAGATGATTCTAAAAATGCGTTCGAGAGAACTGTATATTTGCTATGGCATGCAACAAGCTAGAGATCAAGCTTTTGTTTCAATGGTTCAACTAAGAGACACTGTGATTTACGTACTGCACTCCATCCATTGTTGGAGTAAAAAAGACACTGTTTATCTCAGTTGCTGTTTAAGTTCAGAGATGACAGTGTCTCTAGTAATTCCCGCATGATTTAGAGCATTAGCGTATACCGTTACGGAGAGACGTATTCATTTCACTCATTCTCTACGTCCAAATGGTGAGGTGTCATCGTACACGTCAATCTCGATAGGATAAGCTCCTGTCTCCGAAAGTCCAAAAGCTTACACATTCCAGGAGCGCCTTTGCGCGGGGCGATCAAAATGATACGTTTTTTCTCAGCGGCGCATAATATTCTCTGCTTGAGTACGACGTCTCGTTCGGTGATGATGATGATGTATCAGCACTCTTTTGGCCACCTGATTGACGTTGGGCTCCACCGATGGGAGAAACATCCCAGCATGATGACGGTAGGCTTTCAAACTCAATTTTCCTTTATAGTACAAAATCTCTCTCCACACACAGCAGTCTGCATGATGATAAGACGAGTAATGGTTTATCCTTCATGTGTAAAACACCGCTCTACTCGACAGGCGGATGCGATTAAGATCGCTTCTTTCATAAAAGTTTGCTGTGAAGCAATGTAGGACTGTTCAGCGCTTTTTCCTTTTGCCACCAAATGAATGGGCCGCTTGTTTTCAGTGCCAATCGTATTGCCTTCGTCAGGTAAGAGGATATTACTCCTGCAGATAGATTTATCGTCATCGTCCTCGTCATCGGCACTTTCCGGCAGGCGATAAAGCATTTCCCTGGTTTAGAACATTGGCAGTTAGTCATTGAAAGAGGTTTAGTTCCACAAATGAGTCAATCCACTGTTGAAAGAATTGCTTTTGCCCCATTGATTTGCGTAGAGGATTGCCGATTTCAAATTCGGGCAAAACTCTAAATTGTTGACCATCCGACCCAATTCGACAAAAAATTCGATGCGTTGGGGAGCGACTGCTATCCATGTGAAAGTCTCGTGTGAAAGATATTCCTGCACTAGCAGGAATCTGCATTACCTTCCTTTCACATCACCATCATGGACGCCATCACCAACATCATTCTGGACCCGAGATACCATGACTTGCTCTCTATTGTCAAGGCCCTTCGTAATGGCATTGTCTATGGTGCAAAAGTCAGATTTCCTCATGCGTTGGTGATGACATTTCTTTTCAAATCTGGCCCGTAAGTTTAGGCATCATCTCCAGCATTGCATCGTCGGCCCTGCGTAACTAAATGCCCATCCGACTAAGACCTAATTGAATAGCCTTAAAGACAAACTCCGTGGCATCTTCAAAGCGACAAAACAACACGCAAAGAACCTGGGAACATTTGCAACGATCTACCAGTCTTTAATGTACATTCAAAAGAAACTAAATGGAGGTGAAGAAGCGGGCTATCACTCATTTTTGGCTGGACTTGTTGGAGGTTACTACGTGTTTGGTGAAAACAACAATATTAATCAACAAGCATGGCGGTGTATACAGGCAAACTAGAGATCCTTGACTGATTTGATATTATCCGCTAGATCGTACTGTATTTATTCTCTCGGGTGGTTATGGCGCTCGTCAAGATGCCCGTCAAGCGACAGATCGTTGACGCACCACAACACACATATCCTGTGTTTGCTGCCGTTGTGTGGGGACTGGTTATGTATCTCTTTAGATATGAGGAGGACACGCTGCAGCCATCACTTAGAGCTTCAATGGTTTACATATATCGCGATTCAAAGACATGGAACTCGCTTCGGACTCTTATTTGGCATAATAAATAGATTCAGGATACATAGCGTACCTTTTTTTTTTTTTTTTGCAGAGAAGCCTTTAAACCTCGCTGGCTCTTCCTTTTTCTTTTTTTTCTTTTTTTTTTTACTTTTTCCTTTGGTATGGAGTGTGGTATTTCATGCTGGCTGCTTTCCTTCTATACGATTCCAAAAGAGTTTGTGATTACCGTACGGATAAGCTGTTTGTATAACAAGGGAGATTCGCTGGATGGGACCATCTGACACGGTTCGTATGTCGACATGATCACGGGCACATAGCTGAACTTAAGTTTTGGCCCTTGTTTCTGGGAAGTTGGTCGGTATCTCGAAATTGAATGCGTGCAGAGCAAGAAATCAGATCAAATTGAACTGACACGATGGTCAGCTTTGCAATTACCTGCTCTGTTGATGATGAAAATAATTATCTAGACTGCAGCTATCTCGGCGGAGGTATGTCAGAGAGAGAGAGCAAGCAAGAACTCAGCATACATTGCTGGACAACTCGCCTCCGCCTTGCCGATGATGAATCAAAGCCTTACTTTCTCAATGTCCATCCACTGATATTTCCTTTTTTCTTTTTTCCTTTTTTTTTTTGGCGTCGCAAGAATTCATTTATGCTTAAGTTGCTGCAACATAATCCCTAAAACATGAACAGACGCCATAGGCCTTGTCTCACCCTCCAAATTGGGCTTCCCAGTACCACTTCCCTCGAGACCTTTCTTTTTTTTTTCTTCTTTTCCAATGCTTTTGATATCACGATCATCTCGTCAGTAACGAACCGGATTATTTCATAGGTACCTGCTATCTGTCACCAACGGGAGAAAGAAATGAACCATTGGCTTGGATCCATCTGTGGCTGAGGAGTTTAAACGACATGTACAGCCCTTTTACGTTAGGGTGCGAAAAAGCGCGCGCGCGTCTGTGTGCTTCTAGCCAATGTTCTTTATTTGGATGTTATTTCCTTAGATGTTGCACACAATAAGCAGCGTTGATTGCGATCAATTCAATGCACACATACACACACACAGAGTAGTTAATCCATACTCGTAACACGGCACCGCCGTGACCGGCCTTTTCTTAAAAAAAATCTGCACAGCAAACGGGTTCCAAAAAAGCTTGCTTTCCGTTCCCTTCTCATCTGCCATACTTAACCTGTGCTGCAATGGGAATTTCCAAGCTTCTTCAGCTTACTAAGTCTGTTCACCAGTCTATACATATTAAGCAGTATCGCGGAAAAGTTGTTGCTGTGGACGGCAACGTTTGGCTGCACAAAGGGGCTTTCGCGTGTGCCCTCAGCCTGGCTCTTGAAGTCGACACCACGACGTAGGCGTCGCGTTCTCTCTTTTATTTTTTACCTTTTTTTCCTGATATCCCTTTGTTTCCTAGATACGTCAAGTATTTTATGAGACAAGTGGATATGTTAAAGTTTCATAACGTCATTCCTCTTATCGTATTCGATGGCAACCAATTGCCCATTAAAAAATGTACCAATCAGGAACGCCAAAGGTAAAATAAATAGATAGATAGATCTTTATGCACAGAGCCCTGGTTTACGGAATGCCCTTTTCTTTCCCTCTCCCTGTGCAGACGTCGAGCAGAGGCACTTGCTAAAGGTCATGAATTGTACCGTCAAGGAAAGAAGAAGGAAGCCACAGAATTCTTTCAAAAGGCTGTGAATGTAACGGCTCACATGGTTCAGCAGGTCGCAAAGGTAAACATATCAACAAATTGTTAACGAGACCAACCTCCTTAAACTTTAATTTAGGCACTCGATGAAGCTGGTGTGCAGCATATTGTGGCACCCTATGAGGCCGATGCTCAACTCGCTTTTCTGTTGAAAACAAATCAGGCTGAAGCCGTCATTACGGAAGACTCTGATCTCCTCGTGTTCGGATGTCATACCGTGATTGTCAAGATGAACCAATATGGCGAAGCTACCCTTATTCGGCAAGAAGCCTTACGTTCAGTGGATGAGCTGGACCTCTCCGATTTTGACGAAAAGAAAATACGACACATGTGTATTGTATCCGGCTGTGATTATTTACCATCGCTTCCTGGGATTGGTCTTAAAACGGCACACAAACTTTTCAAACAATACGACAAGACGGAAAAGGTAAGCTCACTTTTCTTTTTCTTCTTCTTCTTCTTTTATAGCAACGTCAAGATGGAATGGGCTTTTTTTTCTTATACATCACAATTAGGTCCTCCAACAACTAGGCGCTCAAACCAAAGTGACCTCTTTCCAAGATTACAAAGACTCGTTCCGTCGCGCCGATCTTGCATTTCTTTATCAGTATATTTACGACCCAGTCAGCAAAAAGTACTCTCGACTAAACGATCTGCCCGAGGACGAAGATGTCGGACCACTGGAATTCCTAGGCAACCATCCCGAAAAATCAAAACCGAAACCCATCATCGACCTCAGTTCAGATAACAAGGAGAATATACCCGTACGTCGGATTTCTTTAACGCTTCACAGCCCATGGCTCATCGTTTTTTTTTATTTTCTTTTTCCTCTTCCTCATTGTAGCCCTGGCTATTAGCTGCAAGTCGAGATAAACAGGAACAACGGACCGAAGGCGCAACACCAAGTGATGACGCCAGAGTGCTTGGTGATCGGTCCAACAAACATTTAAATAACGAGACCAAATCTCATTCGACAAAGAAAACGGTCCATGCTAAAGATATCTGCAACATGTTTCAAGCAGCAAAACGTGCAACCACTTCATTGAAAAAAGTCGATACAAAAGAAAACGTTGACCGAAAGTCGTCATTAACCACTGGCAACCCCATAAAAATTTGCACCACGCTAGGAAAAACTGCAACGCTCCAACCGGCTCGCGTATCCGAGAATGCCTGTCCAAAGAAGCGGAATGGCAAAGCAGCTGGACTTTCCGATGCAACCAATACAGTCTACAAAAAAGTGAAGCGAGTATCTGGGCTTATCGACACCACCAACCGCACTGTCACCTCTGTTTGATAATATCTTGCTTCCTTTTTTTAAACATTTTCTTGTCATCCCGAATCCACGCCCGCTGGAATTTTCCGCGACACTGATTCAGACACCTGTCCGCACATATCCCCCAACCGTCTCCTCCTCTGTTCCATATTCCGCTTGTTTTCATGCCTAATCCCATTTTCTGTATGCATATTCTTTATCACATTGTTTTCTTCTGATAAAGTCTTAAACACTCTCGATCACTGAACTCAACCATTTTTTTTCGGTTTATTCAAAGGACTACTGACGCTGTCTGTCATTAGAAGTCGGACGGCGGAAAACAGATTGTTTACGAGCCTGTTAGTAATACGCACGAACAATCCCTTTCTCGAGTGACGAAGACGCAGAAACGCCTTTACCTATGGATCTTTACACTTCGTCGAATAGCTGTCGGTCCAGTTTTAGATTGACTAAGGGCTCATATTCCAACTGCCCACAAACAATGAAAGGAAACGGTAGTCACGGCGGTAGGATAACGTTGTATTGAACATGGTTTTACTCTACTCTATGTAAATTTTGCGTCCATCAAGATCCAAGCTTGCGCTGAGGAGAGGATGAAATATGGGGTCGTCACTGTATAAATTGGCGATAAAATAATACTGTACTTACATCAACTTGGTTTCCAAATAGACGCAAATTTTATTTGAGCAGCGTAAAAGTCTGTTCACTGTTAGTAAATCGAAGACACTTTATATCAGTTCACTCATCCCCGAAGGGCATAGACACTCAATAATGGCAGCCTTCCCCGCATCTGATGCGGTGGGCGCGGCAAAGGAGATCATACTGGCATAAAAGCCAGGCTGAGTTTTGACGCCCTGTAGAGGAATTGAAGCAATGCAGCGTCTGGCAAAGTTCTATCATGGAAGTTGAGTGAGGCTACATGCGACGGCGTTGACTTACCTGGTGGTGAACAATGGTCTTAGTTTTCGAGTAACATTATTCAATATTCTCTCCTTTCGGTGGTGTTTGATGCTAATGCTAGGCTGCTTTAACACATGCACTACGGAAAATGGGACTTCTGCTAATATACAGTCAACTACTGGAAAATTAATTTGTATTCGACAAACTTCTGCAGGCTTCGCTTTTTATATTCTATTACTGGAAATATCCAGAAATCATACGGGATGCATCTTCCTGTAGTACTTCTGCCAATAATGACGCAAAAGACTCAAACTTTTAAGACGCTCATGTTTGTTCAAATACTGATAGATATGTATAGCTATCTTGGCGGTGGGTGCGTTTCCGGAATCAAATGTCTGCAAACATACACACGAAAAATACATTTTGAAATCTAGAAATATCCTGTAAAAATATTTATGCTCTCAGTATAATAGCGGTACTTTGAGGTTCTTTCAATTCTGTCCAGGGATGCCAAGAAGCGAGGATTCAGCATCTGACTCGGAAGTTTGTCTACTTTGTGCGAGTATACCATACATCTGTACCTTTTTCTCTCTTTTCGTGGTTTTCCTATCGGATGAACTCTCAGAATCACAGAAGTTGATACAATTTTCAGGTTTATCTCAGAGTTCCTCCAGGGACTTATAGCATTCTATATAAGCGGCATCTTTCGTTTCTCTAGTTCATGCTTTGTGATATGTACATCCTCTTGGATACTTATTATGTAAGTCTTGTTTCTTTATTCAGTATCTCTTCTCCAAGGCATTATTAATAAAAATATGTGCAAATCCCCTAATGTAGCCATACCTGGGGATGGAACTGCGGGATTTTGCATCCAGTTCTTCGTCAGCTTTAAATTACCGAGCTGGCAAATATTGTTACGACGATCTGATACAACTTATATGCAAGTAGATTATCAGTTTTTGCCGATTTATGCACCAATAATTGCATCTTCAGTCCCTTCCTTACGCAAAAATTTGTATAGAGTAGCGTAAAATTAGTTCAATAAAACGGCATGTCCGGTACCTAAACAATTGTTCTGCAGTCTTCGCAGAAGATCGACGCTTTCTTCCACCAAATCCAGAGAGACTTGCAGCTGGTGCAGATCACGTTTGCAATAGCTACTTTACATGGTGGAGCGATGACAGCAATGCATAAATATCACAGGCGTATGACAGAGTAAAAAAATAGATCGCCGAATTGTGATCACGTGTGCGCCGGTAAACCAACCAAACCCCCAACTTCGTTACCCAGTTGGGGGTGCGAACCAATTTAGGTACGTCCATCCTGGGCCTAAGTTATATCTTCCTTCCGCGAATTTGGTTCAGCAACCGCCATGAAGTAAGGATTCATCATGATGGCACGATCCATCCATCCATCCATTGATTCACCTTGAATGTAATCTAATCGATGCTCCCCACTTTGCTCGTCATTTGCTGTGCAGACTTGAAATTTGCTCATTCTCAGGCTATAAAATTTACCCTGGTAAGGGTAAGACCTATGTCCGCATTGATAGCAGGTAATGCATTCTAGAAAACAAGAGAGGAAAGGCTCATTATTCTGTAGAGTACGTATATTTTAAGTATATGGGAGGTGGGAAGAAGAGGGGCGAGTTCTAATTCGTGCACGGATGATTTGCTGACGCATGTAATCCACCATCGACACGACAAAAAGAGCCATTTTACGACGCATCGACGCATACAGAGTCCGGTTTAATTCAACATTCTAATTCATTATCCACAGACCTTCCGCTTTATCAATGGCAAAGCCGAGTCGTATTTCCTCCAAAAGCTGAACCCTCGCAAGATTAAGTGGACCGTCATCTACCGTCGTCTGAATAAGAAGGGTATTACTGAGGAAATTGCCAAGAAGCGTACACGCCGCACTGTCAAGCATGATCGTGCCGTTGTCGGCGCTTCTTGGGATGCCATTCGTGCCAAGCGTTCCCAAAAGCCCGAGGCCCGTGCCGCTGCTCGCCAGGCTGCTATCGCCAAGAGCAAGGAGGCCAAGAAGGCTGCCCAAGCTGCCAAGAAGGCCTCTGTAAGGAAACGGATTGGGATGTGGATAGACAGTATTGGCTGACTTCACTTTTTTGTTAGGCTCCTCAGGGTGCTTCCAAGATCAGCAAGCAACAAGCTAAGGGCTTTGCTCCCAAGGCTGCCGCTGCCTCCCGTTAAAAAGAAAAAAGAAAAATGAAGAAAAAAAATAATAATATTGTGGCCCAGACGACGGATAGGTCTTTTTGCTATTGCATATCAAGAGAACATGGTTCTAAAAAAATAAGCAACGGAACACATCGCCTTTTTAGTCATAAAACGGTTTAGACTTTGGTTTTCGAATTCTAGGCAGAATACTACCGAGGGCATTATTACGACGAGTTACTGATGCGAAGAGCATAACAGTAACGGACGAGAATTTGCTTGTTCTTTGTGAGTGTTAAGATCAATGCAGAAGATACCATGCGTCATTTCGTGAGGAGAATTAGTAAACGCATTTTCACATTATTATCATCTTGGATGAAGTGCCCACGATATGGAAAAACTAAGACCGACATACGACATATTAATAGTTAGAATATGTTCAATGCGACCATGAAGGAACCCAATTGATTTTCATGCTACAGTGAACTCTGTATCAGTCATAAATGGGCTTCAAATCTTCAGCTCGTGAATTTGCGATAGACATGCTTAAAAAAAGACCGTGGAATCTTTAAAAACTGAACAGGATGAAAGTATTGTTGCTTGAGCTGAAAATTCTTCATCGCTTAATTTTCAGGTACGTCGTAGAACTCGTTTGCTTCCTGCCATCGTAATGGACTCACTCGATGCTATACATCTTAGGAGGCTATACATATCAAAGAGTACTGGCTGTCAGCTGAGCAGAAAACCAATCAAGTCACACAAAACATAGAGTCGCAGCTAAAGCATTTTATGTACACAGAGGCGAATTACATTAAATCGCAAAAGCAGTGGATACTAGACGGTGGCGTGCGGAAAGTAGTGAAGCAGTTGGCAAAAGTATGTAAAATGATTTTTGTCTCTCTTGTAAGACAATGGCACGGAACTGGCCATTTGTAGGAAGCAGGAAGGAATATTGATGCAGACATTGTCAGCTATATAAGAGTAAGCAACACAGCAGATGATGAGCGAAATCTCTTGCTTTATCAGCAACTTGTAAGATATCTGGGATTATGCGCCCTCTCGCTCTTGCCTTCATACATTTGGAATTATCGAAAGACACCCGGAGCTGTTTGGAGGTTGCTCATGTTTCTCGGGAAGTCCAAAAGTTTGGTAAATGCTGCGTGTTCGCACATCACATGTCATTTCTTTCAAACGACCTCTTCTAAATAAGATGAGTGCGTCTTTGGAAGCGTTTATGCTATCGTACAGCAGTGATCATTTCAATTAACCATATTTCTTAGAACATCGGCGGCCGGTTAGACATTGCATATTTATTCATCATTTTTTGATTCAAAAAAAATTTTATATCGATAAAACTTCTGAACATCTGTCTATACTCAACATATAGATTAAAACATATTCATTCATAATTTACTTACTAAAAAAAATTCGTTCGTACATATTCGTATTCGAATCACTGTTAATAATATTCGAATATTCGCTTGAGAGCAATTAGCTTACTAATCTTTAACATGACTCTCTGCAATGTCAAAAAAAAGCTGCAATGGAAGCGTAGTTATGAAGAATATAAGTTCCTTGCCTTCCTTGATATTTCACTTAAAAAAAAAAGAACGGAGGAAAGAAAGAAAGAAAGAAAGAAAGAAAACATAAAACGAAATAGAGAAGATTCTCTTTCTGCTCTAACGACCAAGACGATGTTGCATGCAACGAATTAGTAATTTGGAAATATTACAAGGTGTAGCAATGGTAACATTTAGCATAAGCATTTGATAAGAGATTCAAAAAAAAAAGTAGTAACATTCGTGTTTATTTCGAAGATGTGCAATGCTAAAAGTCAAAGAGATGTTCGCGCCCGTATGTATGTTTTTTAATGATAAAGGAGCTGTTAATTGTGCAATGCAGAAAAGAAGTCTACGATTCTACGAGGCCTACTGAGGCCGATGGTGACTGCAAAATAATAACGCAATCGGTACCTTTTTAGAAACGTCTGCCTCTGCTTCTGCACTGCACGTATAGTAACTGTTTTATTAAACTCGTAACAATTGTCATCTTTTTTTTTGGCGCTATCGTAGCGTACACGTCAGGTAAGTATTCATCAATCGATCTACAAAGGTAATGACGCCTTCCCAGTATCTGCCGTGAATGATTTGATTGGCTGATCATAAATTATGCCTTTCAAAAAGATGCTATTACGAGATTTTATGCGAGAACAATGACAGATCAACATCGATCACATAACAGCAGTCCTTTCTGATAGATCAATGATCTCTGCTTTGCGAGCGTATATGACACGCTCATCTTATATCATTGCGCAATTAACAGTAGATCTAAAGAATATCACGCAACAGCATCAACAGATTGTTGATTTCTCTGCAGTATAAATAGCATAGATAAATCACGGCCAGGAAAGTCATCTTGTTTATTTACTACAATATTTTGATCATGTCGGACGTACCTGAATCCTCTGCCTCTGCAAAAAGCGTCCTGCCGAATTTCTGCCAGAAGATACTCCCGTAAGTGCATTAGCAAGTAATTGTAACTGTTGTCTAATGGATATAACTAGGAACACTCAATGGACTTCTCCTGCAGTTCCTCAGCTCCTTGATGATCCACTCGCGTTCTGATATTTCGATGCTCCAGGATGATGCTTTTCCTGATGGCGAATCATTTGACGGCAGCAGCCAGGCTATTAGGTCCTCCGTTTCCACTGGTAGAACGGTGAAGCGTTCGAAGTCAAAATGAGTTGGGTCTACGATAACGACTGGGTAGAAGTACAGAAGGATCCTTTGACTGGCACCGATTATTTCTACTGCCAGTACCCGTTATCCTTAGGTCGTGTCTGTGGTCTCAAGTAAAGAAAATTGGCTCCACCACCAGTAACATCATCAACCATTTGAAGAAGGCGCACAAGCTGAATGAAACAATGAAGAAGTCCGATGTGCACTCTGCTACGAAGCTGGTCATGGATAACTTTGTGGTTTCCGGCAGGTTGAAGAAGGTGCAGTTCTCCCAAGATGCATTTCGACAGGCTCTCCTCAACTATGTGGTCTCGTCATCCTCGCCATTCACCGTCGTCGAAAATCCTGATTTTCAAAAACTGCTCAACCTTGCCCAGTCCTGCGCCTAGTGATGCCCAGGTTCTACCCCCAAGTTCGAGAACTGTTAGTCGCGATCTTGCGCAGGCATATCCTCTCTACCGCTCCCAAATCGCAAATTTACTCCAGAAGCAGCCTTACATCTCCTATACGCTCGATGCTTGAACTAGTGAATGGAGAGACGCATTTCTTGGTGTTACGGCACACTGGATCGATGAAACCTGGAAACAAAGATTAGTAACCATCGGTTTCGAGCCGCTATCCGGTCCTCACACTGCGAAAAACATGGCGGCCGTTTTTGTCGACTTGCTTGAGGGTATGCAACTCTCAAGTAAAGAGTTTTATATCACTACGGACAACGCCTCGAATATGGTTGCCATCGCTCGTTGCATTGAAGAAGCACTGTCATCGGAAGTGTTCAGTGCTAAATCCAACCATATTCCATGCATTGTACATGTAATAAACCTCGCGGTCCAGGTGATGCTCCAGGATGGTATTAATGCTGCAGCCCCAAGCAACGAATCCTATGAGGTGGACGAGACCGAAGTGGACAATCGTCAAAAGAAACCACCCTGGCAAGTAGTATGGGATCGAGTTAATATTTTGACATATTTACGTTTTGTTCAGGAGCAATATTGCGTCGCTTCCGCACAGGTATCAATAAGATCCGTTCTTCGCCTCAACGGCTGGAACATTACCGTAGTTGTTGCAAAGCGATCCAAAAAACCGCCATGCCGACCGAAACCGATGAAAGCGAGCAACGACCGAAAGAACTTGTTCTTGACGTCAGAACTCGCTGGAATTCCACATAAGCGATGATAGCTCGAGGTCTCGAAATGCGCCGTAGTTACAACATGGTGTGCGGTGGTATCCCGGAGCTGGAGGCGTATATCCTGAACGAAAGTGAATGGCAAGTCCTCCAGCAGCTTCACACGGCCTTGGAGCCATTTGCCCAACTCACGAATCTCCTCTCGGGTAACGAATATCCATCCCTTTCGAGTACCATCATCGGATACAACGTGCTTCTTGACCACCTAGAAGCATATCGCGAAAATGACGGCTTGGTAAGAGCAAGTACCATATACAATATCAGTCTAACAAATATCTTCGAATAGAGATACCCCGAGCTATCGTATGCAATGGAGATGGCACAGCAAAAGCTCCAACAATATTACGCACATACGGATGGGCCAGTCTACGCAATCGCAACCGCCATGGACCCACGTACCAAATTTCGCTGGTGGAAAGATCAGGAGTGGGAAGAGGAGTGGATTGCGTAGTCGACTTCGTGCGTTACTGAAGCGTGGGAGGAAGGTTTTCGGATCACACAACAATCGCTCGCTGCACAAAAACCCGGTTTCCATCTGTTTCAAAATCGGCCCCGTGAGGATCAACTTACGGAATATGTAAACGAAACGCCCGCAGATGAGGACACGGCGGTGTTGGAGTACTGGCAGAACCGCAGCCGCCAGTGGCCCCAGCTCGCAAATATGGCTCGCAAGTACTTGTCCATTCCGGCATCGTCAGCACCTTCCGAGCGTTGTTTCTCGCGGGCCAAATTTTTTATACCCTTTCAACGCAACAAGATGAAGCCGGAGACATTGCTACAGAGTGTGCTTGTTCAGTCATGGCTGAAGATTTTAGAGTAGACCTGCCTCTTTTTCTGCTCCTTTTTTTTTCTTATTTTTTTTGACTGTCCTTTTTTTTTCTCATTGCCATCCTTTTTTCACTGCCGTCCTTTTTTTACTGCCATCTTTTTTACTATCGTCTTTTTTACTACCTTTTTTTTTTTTTACTGTCCTTTTTTTTAAGTGTCATTCTTTTTTTTTTTACTGCTCTTTTCTCTTTTTCAGTGCTGTTTTTTATTTTAGTGCTGTTCTTTTTTGTTACCATTAGGGCTCCTAATACTGAACTGACTGTACTGACAACTGTACTGAACTGTACTGAACCGTTGTAGGTCGGTATAACAGGTTGTACTGAACTGTCAGTAGTCAGTACAGATTTTGTACTGATTTTAAAAAACCGTCAGTATTCAGTTTGAGTAT